>JBBPNO010000261.1:0-33634 GCA_038090915.1 Boletus eberwhitei
GGCAATCCTGGACCCGCAAGACCCGTTGGGAGGTTGCGCAATCATATTTCTCACCTTCTATCACGCTTACACATGAACAAGCCAGAATTCAATCAAGCCTGAGTACCGTGTTTGAGCCATCGGGGTTATTTCGGCATTTCCTATTCTGATAGTTTTTTGATAAGAAAGTGAGACCTCGACCCGAACACAAGTGAAGAACATCAGCAACTACGTGAAGTGTGATTAAAAAAACGCGATTTGAGAGGTAATAGTACGTCTGGAAAAAGTCAATTTGGATGCTCATACGGTAGCTCCGTGGGGTGCTGTGCATCAGCTGGGCTGCAATCTCTCGTTCAAAATTGGAGACCATGGATGTGTCTCCCACTTATGTCAACCACCTTGTGCGATGTTAATAAGTGAATCTCTCACGACCAATTCTAGATACAAGCCATTCAACCTACAAGGGAAGTTAACTTGAGATGGGTTCAAGAAACGCGAACCATGGCGGACATCGTACTTGATGCTGCTGAAGAAGATGAAGGAGCCTCCATAGACTGTTAACCAATCCGTCTGGAAGCTTGACGTGGCTGCCTCTTTCAGACGGACTGGTTACCAGTCTAGATATCAGTACTGTCGCGCAGGACGAGCAAAGCTCGTCGGAACAAATTGATCCTTGATATTTTGTGGGAGAGTATAATGCATAGACCATACAGTTGAAGCTGATCACTAGTGAGACGACTCGCAGTAAGATGCTGCGGACGCCGACAGATTCAGAGGGCTGCTAGGTGGCAAATCATTGGGCGATGTCGGTGGCTCGGTTGATTCTAAGGATGTACAACGAGAACTTGAACGTCGAACTCTCTCTGGTGGAGCACATATAGGGGTGGGGAAGGTAATCGCGTTGGTGACAGTCGAACGCTGTGTCGACAACCATCCACTGCATGTCGAGCAGATATCCAGTGGTGAACATCACTTTATTCTAATTCATTCGTACAACTGGAGGCACTGAACGTCAAAATGGAATTACTGTATTAGAAATACAGTGCCGTTGGATTAGAATGAATAAGCAACTGAGGCACAGTCTCGGGTCGCCGCGCGTCCCTTGGTGGGCGACTGTGTGCAGGTGGGAGTCAGGTCAATCATGGAGACTGCGTCCATAATGGCAGTGGTTGAGGGAATGTCTTGTCGATGAGGGTTCAAGTTATAACTGACTTCGGCATTTCCCGAGTCTACGACTCAATGTAATACACCCATCTGTTTATAAAACTTTCGGATGAACGACAATCACCTCAATCTCTCCCTTGACCTATCTTCGACAGCAAACTGAACTCGCTAGAGACCCCTTGCGCATACAAGTCAAACTGTCCACGCTTGCGTCGCAACGACTGCGGTCTACGCCCCCGGGACTGTGGCACGCTCTCGTCCGCCTTTCGCGACGCCGCAGCTGCCGCCTGCGTCATGTTCGGAATCGACAAGTTCTCGCTGAGTGCCGCGTGAATATTTCGCTCCATCCGCGCCTGCTTGGGTGTATCTGCCACGCCCGTCTCTGGTCCGTACGTCTCGTCAGACGCCCCGTCCGCATCCGTGCATCCCTCACCCCGCGTGACGTCCACGTTCGTCGCGTTTGCCAGCGCCCTCCTCTTGACCATGTTCTCTCCGTGCGTCTTCATGACGTTCATCCCTTTCTTCGGTGTGGCGTCCACCCCAGCGCGCCCGTGTCGATCCATGTACAACCGACGTCGCAACGCACTTTCCGTGAGCAGTTGGACGTACCTCTTCCGATGAGCACGTCCTTCCCCTCCCGCGCTGACAGAAGACGCGGTCGCAGCAGGCACGATGGACCTTTCAACGACCCCGGCCCCGCTGTCGCACATGTCGCTCGCCTGTTCTTCCTTCCAGAGATACGGCAGCCTCATCGGCGTATATCGAATGAGCCGCGTGTCGTGCATCCCGATCGGCATCTGCAACTGAAACCGACACCACCTGCGTCAGCCACTTCCCTCACCTACCGACACGCCCTCGAAGCCCCGATCAAAGACAACGTACCAAGCGTGGGATGTGCCGGACGTGGAGCGCCAACCCAGACCGGATCACCTCCAACTTGGCGGTGATGAACTTCTAATCCGGGGTTACAAAATACGATGCGAATTGAGGCAACGGGCTCCGACGGCCGATCTGATGGACGCACCTCGTCCACTTCCAAGTGGAGCACGCGACGCTTGGATAGCCTGAGGAGGAGCACGAACGAGGATGCTCTCGCGATGATCAACATTTGCCATGGGCTCGCGGGACCACCGGCGTCGTGTAGCAACGACGTCGACGTGATCGCGTCCTGTGAGCAGAAGCCGGTGAGCACGACATTCCTGGGCGTAACCGGACCATCGATGCGGACTGACCATCATAGGAGCGCCGTCATCGAGCAACGCCATCAATTCGGTCGCTTCTTGCTTGGCTTCTCGGATCACCGACCGCACGACCTGCAGGAGCACGATGCACGCGTTCCACAAGGATACGATGAAGCGATAGATGGCAACGAGAAGGTGGAAGAGTGTCACGAGGGTGGACATTGTCGGCATGATATTTGTCTGCGAGAAAGATGTCTGTGCGTTCACTGGTGCTCACGAGTCCATATTTCAACCTGTCAGCCACCACTGATCCAAGTTGCGGCTGACACTTGTACCTCGGAGCCCAGCGACGTCAAACATGTGGATGGTAGACGGGAACACGAACGCCCCTCGTTGGATATCGATACAGCTTCTAGTACTAGACTATAGTACTAGTACGCACGATGAATAACAACACGTCAGCGCTTCAGAGCCTTATGGCGCAAGCGTAGAACACAAGATTAACAAGTGCAACAATTAATCACCTGCCTCGTACAATTCGATCAAGTCCTTCAAGGCGTCCCCACGCTACCCTATTCAACACCGTCATGCCGCGTCCCATACCACTCATCGTCGTTGTCGGAGCGTCTTTGCCCATCGCTCCCGCGTATGTGTGTACCACCGCGTCACAGCCGTCGGAGACCCTATCCCACAGATTATCGCAAGTAAGTAGACGTCAGCTCCCAGGCGCGACTCAAACCACCCCAACGTACGTTTCTTCACGCTCGTCCCCCGACCGATCCCCCACATCCACAGCACGCCGCGGACGGGCACCCACGCGACGTACGACGCGTACAGGACGACCGTCCATACGGGGCTCGGAACCGCTCCGAGAACGCCGATCACGAGGGCGATGAGGGCGCGTAGGAGTCCGCCGTCGGCGTCTGGTTCGTACACGGCGCGCGTTGCCCAGAGCGCGACGCGCGTCGACTCGATAGTAAAGAATATGGGGAGGAGGAGGACGGCTTCGAGGGCTGTAGCCGTGTCACGTGCGTGAGTGGTGTGAGGACGACAAGTTTTGGAGGCTCACGGGTAGAAATTAGTAGCATGATCGGCTATGAACGACAACGTTTAGCGCTCGTATCTTCGTAACGCGAGCTTGCAGACTTGATTGCGTTGTGGTGGGTATCAACGAGAGGACGGGAGTTCGACTTTTTTTTCTTTTGAACTCGAATCAGCAAACCAACTTCGAGGCGCTTATCAAGAAGCGTATTTAAATGGAAGACCCCGGTGCAGTACTTCAGATCTAGTAGAACAGTCGACGCTCGAAAAAAGTATGTATGCGGAGCAATATGGAAGATTGTACAGCTGCTCGTCCTACCACCTCGCTCACGGGAAAAAAAAAGTCTACGGTAAATATTACAGCTTCGACGATCCAAGTATTCTTCGGGACGTTCGCATTTACAGACGGTCTTGGGAGAAACGTAATTCACATGAGTAATCCAGAGAGCAGGATTGGCAGACCGATGAGTCGACTCACCGACATTTCCCAAATCCACGCATGCTTCTTTGACACGCTCGGTGAGTGTCTTCTCACCTTCGCGAACCCAGACACGAGGGTCATAGAACTGGATGGGAGATGAACTGTGCGATCAGGTTCTAAGTGACGAACATACCTTCTTGTTTGGCTTGTCAGCTCCCTCGGGGTTTCCAACTTGGGTCTGGAGGTAATCCTTCTTCTTGATGATGAAATCCTACACAGACACGTTCGGGTCAAAGGGATGCAGAGGATAACGAACGATCGGACATACTCGGATACCAGCTAGGTAAGCGAACTGGGTGTCTGCAGGACATCAGATCGTGCACGGCGGGGATACCGACACTCTTACCAGTATCGACATTCATCTTGACGACACCGTTGTCAACAGCAGTTTTGATCTCTTCCTTGGTCGAGCCAGAGCCTCCATGGAAGACGAGATATCTGGAATCCGTCAGTATACCGACATGTCTTGCATCGCAAACTACGAGACGATCTCACAGAGGCTTCTCCTCCTTGCCACCCAGCTTAGCGCTCGTGTAAGCCTGGTGCTTGTTCAAAAGCTCGGGGTGTAACTTGACGTTCCCAGGCTTGTACACACCGTGTACGTTCCCGAACGCAGCCGCGATGCTAAAGTTGGGGCTGATCTTGCTCAGCGCATCGTAAACATCGTAGACATCCTCTGGCTGGGTGTACAGCGAGGCGTTGTCAACGCCAGAATTGTCCACACCGTCCTCTTCTCCACCCGTGATACCGATCTCCATCTCGAGCCAGATTCCGAGGGGAGCCATTTTCTTAAAGTATTCGACGCATATCTTGATGTTCTCCTCCTTGGGTTCCTCGGAGAGATCGAGCATGTGAGAGGAAAAGAGGGGTTCTTGGTGGAACTTGTAAAACTCTTGGTCGGCGGCGAGCATGCCATCGAACCAGGGCAAGAGTTTGTGCGCACAGTGGTCGCTGTGAAGTACGACGGGACTACAAACGACAATCGGTCGCAATCGCATAGGATAGAAAGAGGACATACACGCCATACTCCTTGGCAACCGTTCGGATATGCACGGCTGCTGCCATCGCACCGGCAGTGGAAGCTTGCTGCCGATCGTTCTTGAGTCCCTTTCCTGCATAGTAGGCACTTCCTCCCTGGGAAACCTGGAGGATAATGGGTGCTTTGACATCTCTAAAACATGATATCAATTACGGCGAACATTCATGGCGGATGTATTGACCTTGCGGCCTCTAAAACGGCGTTCGCCGTAGAAGAAGAGGTAACGTTCTGGCGACATCAGTCATCAACATTGGATCGCAAAGGCGATACGCTGCGACTTACGATAGCCTAGGGCAAAAAAAAAATGAGCGCTTGGAAACGGAGTCAATCATTAAACTGAGCTACTCACAGGAATGGCGAACTGAGATCACGCATAACAACGTCAGCGCGATGGTCATCTCTGATCGAAACCTGGTCAAACTGTACCTGGTTTTCCTTTGCATAGTTGAACAACTTGCGAACGTTGTCTCCGGTCAGAACGCCGGCCTAAGATGGTCCGTCAGCTCAAGGCGCCCGTACGGACGCGTATCATCACGCACGGGAACGATATCAAGGACACCCATGACGAAGTTTCTGTCGGAGAATCGTAGGAGATGCTAGTCAAGAGCGAGACCGAAAACAATTGTCGAGTTGTGGGCGATCTGATGGCTTAAAAGGTTTTCCTGAACCCACCGAGAAAAACTCAGAGTTGTCGTTTCGGGGTGGCTCATGGAAATCGATCCGTTATTATCTACCCACCACACGGTCACGTGTTATTGTCCCATCTACAAGCCAAGGATGGCCACGGCAATGCTTGGACTCGGTCGAGCACCAGCTAGCTCGTTCATGTCCATAAAACTGTACCAAATCATCTTCTGCATTCTCGACAGCCTGTCGAATGATACAGGACGTCCTCGTGATCCTCTTTCTCCCTTTCTCAAAGCTGTCCCGAATATTCCCGCGCCCGGTGCAAACGCAGCCCTTCTATTTCCCACTTCCTACCATAGAGGACGTAACCGGTGGCCCTCCGTGATCCCCGTTCACATCTTGTCCGCCCAAGGCGGGTCTCAGCAGGGATCGCTCGTAAATAGGCTCCCTTGTTTTCCTCTGGTCGCGCACCGTCTACATTCTACTCCCCATATCACGGGAAATACAACAAAGGCTGTTTCTCCGGTCGCGCACGTTGCTATTGCAATCTTAACTCCTGCGGAGCGCGCCAGTGCCCATTACAGAGCGCGGCGAGTACCTCGGCAGTTGCTCTCCCAAGAGATTCAAGTTCCGTCTGCTGCGAATTCATCCACAAACGTGAGTCCAACGATTCCAACCATAGTCCATCGACACTGCGACCGACGCTGCGTGCCTGCAAATATGGTAACGAATAGACATGGATAACGAAGCGTGGATTTGGGAGCGTCACGGGGTGCGAATACCCGGATGATATATCCGACGGACATTGGAAGGCACCCGGACATAGCTCTTTGACGGTCATCAAGACACCCTTGTACTGCATTACTTGCGCAATTGATCCATTCTTACGGTTTTTCAAATTAACAGGGACTATTTATTCAAAGGCATGAAATGAAGTTAGACGTCTATACTATGGCTTTGCAATTCAGTTCACGCTAACCTTCTACGAAAATCACAGCTGTGAGTGCTTGGTCGAGTCACAAGCCGCTGCTGTACACAGGGCTGTACTTGTTGTGGCGGTAATGGAATCCTGTGGTCAAGCATGGCGAGTTCGGCCAGCGAACACCACTGGTGTGTGCACTAGACTGCGCCAATTACTTGCATGACGTGTTGATGACACAGCGTTAATGACTCGGTTGGGATAAACTTGATTATGAAATAGTAATGAAGAGGTGAAAACTGCTTTTCACGCGAATGGTTTAATTATGCTGCCATCCAGTAGTAAACTGGAGGGTAAGTGGGGGAAGGTAGCCTGGCCTCCCAAGTTAGATGCATCTTAAATATACGACGATACTGCGAGATGATTGGTGAGGATAATCATTAGGGTTGAAGGGAACAAACTAACTTAGAATTGCGTAATTGCGTTTGACTTCACAGGTAATGATATCACTAAGCAAACTCATCCCGGCAAAACAAGATAACGAGTTGAGCAATAGTCTGCCAACGATTCAGCATGGAACACGTGCATTCGCTCTCAAGAAACTCACCACGTTGCAGGGGTACATGTCTTTGGAGACATTGTAGCATAACGAAGACGAGCGAAAATATGAAATAAGAAGGTATCCAGATTAATTGCCACACGATCTGGGCCATCGAAATGACATCGGAAATGATGGGGCCAAACTGGAAACGAGGTCAAAGGTGGTATTCAGCGTACGCAGAAAGCACTCACGAAAAAGCAGATAGCCCACAGTAGCGGCCGTACAAAGACATGCGCGTTGGACTGAAATAGGATCCATAACGTGTCGGCGGGGAACTGGGGCCGCAGTATAGTCGTGAGGGGGTTTATTCTTTGCTCAGATGCCGAACATACCACAGTCTCCATCAAGGGTACAAGGTATTTATCATGATAGCCCATGGAGGAGTGTGTATGGATCTAGAGGTACCGAAATGTCAGTAAAGACCCAAGCATCAGCAGTGTTGTATGTACTGACCAGGGTCGTCCCGGTCCTGCAAAGTAGTCGATATGAGGTGCTTGCGTCCATGGTGTGAAATGGTCACTATTGGATCAGAGAATAAAGAATTATCCAGGGGGATTTGGAATGTAAAAGGGAGGGAGGATGGTAAATTATCGTAAATGTGAAGTAATTCCGAGGCTCGCAGCCTATATAGCAATCCCAGCCATTAGATCAGAGCACAGCAAATGTTAGTCCCCAAACACCCACATCGGGCACGGCGGGACCATGCCACCGAGACCTGGATATTAACATGGATGAGTCGTGTCCAAGTTATACAGCAGTGCCTCGGATGCTGAGCGCTGAACGGTGAACGTTGAACATCTAAACGAGGACGGAGTCACGTTGCAGGTATACCTCTTAGTAGGCTCATGATCCGTATAGCGTTCCCAGCCCCTCAGAGCTTGGAAGGCTATAGACGTGTGTGTGAGAGACTTGTGGCGTCAGGAACACTAATTGTTCGCGGGGTGTATGGATTGAGTGAGCGACCAGCAATACCTTCACTACAAGATCCAACCTTCAATAGGCGCGCACACCGCGTAGGGAATATTGGGCCATCAAGAGAAAGATGATTATGGTTCAAAGATAAGAGTAAAGCGGTGAAAAGAAAAGAACCCTCTCGGTCAATTGAATTTATGTAAACGAAACCTTCCGGTTCGGATCCGGCCCGCAGTAGTTCCGAACACAAGCCGCAGATGAGTCTTTGACCACGAGCTCAGAAAGCTATAATTTAGAGATCAGTGACGTTGGCCTAGCAGTGAGTAAGTCTGGAATCACTGGAACCATCCGCGCAACCGTAACTACGAGGTGACCATAGGCAAATTTAACCCGAACTATCAGATACGCGAGAGTTGTCACTGCATGGATTGATGTGCATCAAACTTACTCTCAGACACGCCAACTGGCGATATGGCAGTGAACGGGTGGGGGCTCAGCGGGTCACGTCATATGAATTAAAATATCGGCCAACCGTTTAGCCTGCTACTAGTCCTGTCATGCAGTGTGGCATCACTGGCATGATTCCCCTCGGTGAGAGCTCGCCCCGAGTCACCGCGTTTCAAAGTTACCGCGGAGGTCTCATGGCTCGTCTAACTACAGCCCAACTCGCAGCGAAAAAGAAATGCTCGCTTTTGTGACTGGCAACTTTCCGCCTAGTTTTAAAAAAATGAGAACAAGTTCAGCACTTGTGCGTTGGAAGAGAACGCGGTTCGTAACCCAGTCGTCCTTCTGATCTATATGACACCCTCTCGGGTTTTGTAGTGATAAGGGACGAGCTTTAAACCTTATCGTACGGACAGCCGAGCAACCGACCGGTTTTCTAATACTATTGGGCCCGTTCTCACAGATACACGTTGGCTCTCGAGTGCACACGTCGAAAAATGGAGGCACCTAGCACACACAAACTAACTCCCTTGGACCACGCTGATCAATATTATACCCTTTCTCCGTTATCTCTAGCTGAACGACAAGCACGTGTTTCGCACGTTGCTAGATGGTCCCTCCCAATCGTCCCCTTTGACCACAAACCATCAGATCGTTGAACTCAACACAGCAGGTTTTTGGACAACCACAGCAACTGATTTAGCATGGCTCGAGGCTGCCGTGCGGAATGCGTTCGGGAATGTTAGGAACCTTACACGCCATGCCGCAGGCCTCAGGGTACCAGGACGACGTTTTCTAATCTCACTATTCAGCGAGCTTGACGTACAGTCACGTCTTTCTGGTCGCTTCAACGTGAACTTTCCCCGCATTTAAACAGCCTTTCCCAGTTTTGTGCGACCTACTCCCAAACCGTGTTCTGCCCACACCATCGTCGTTCGAGAATGCCCAACTTCAGGTCCGTCGTTGAACGAACGCTGCATCTTCAACTGCAGGTGAGCACTCTCTTATGTTTCGCCTTCAAAGTCCACATTACCCGCTCACGATTTGAAATGTCAATATTACCCTTCAGAAGTTTACACACTTTCGAACACCCATATCGCTTTTCGCCACCCTCGTCGTCCTTTCCAGTTTCCCGAACGTCGGAAGCACCTCATCGGCATCTATATCCGCACTTGCCACAACGCTCAGAAAAGCCTTCACGAAATCAAGCACGTCGGAAGGCATTCTGAACTCCCTCTTCAACATCTTTACCCATGCTCTCCATACCGTCTGTCTCCGAGTGCGGATCCATGTCAAAATACCAATTCAGTGGCGACGGATCTTTAATCAAGCTCACGGGCGATCTCGGAGCGATGATAGTACCTACGCCACCCCACGTGCCGAAGCCAAATATTGGCGTGTTGCGGGACGATATCGTCGTCGCTTATACGGTGGCAACTGCACCGCCTCCAACCCGTCCAAGATCTCGACATCACCATGGGATACCCCGGCAATCCCGTTGGTAACATACTACACGCCTCGACTGCTCCCACCCTACCGCGACCGCAGCGGTGGAAAGCGCACGTCAAGAGAAACGGACACGGACGCCCAGGAAGGTCGGATATCGCCCAGAACGTTTTGCAAATGGCATCGAATGGTGTTTCAGGACTCGGTCAGTCGGACCTCCGATCGTTGGACGTTTCTGAAACTGACTGGAGTTGCGTTGGCCTGCGACTTGCTTGTCAGTGTCATCCGACGCTTGGTGAGGCTGCGGTGAGGATGAAGTACTACTCGAAACGTGACTTGCGCGAGATTCAGCGCATCGCAAGGTTGTTGCCAGACGAACAGGTTTTCGGCCCGAAAGGAAAGGGAACTCGGAAAGCAAGAGGGGCGACGAAATACAGAGATATGTGGAAAAGTTGGTTAGAGAACAAGGGGATGGATCTCGTGATTGTGTTTGAGTAGGGTGCTTGTCTGGTCTGTTTGTTGGTCTTGTTGTCATCTTCAGATGTGCCTGTTGTAGCTATCGATGTCATTAGAATCCTGTTCATTGTGGCCGAGTGTCAAGCTTTCGTGAATATGATGATACTAATTCCATATGCTGGACAGGCGAGGAAAAAATGATGATCTGACCCTGGCTCGAACAGGAGACCTTCTGTGTGTTAGACAGATGCGATAACCAACTACGCCATCAGACCGATAGATTACGGTGCATGTTAGGAATGCAGACGCCATGAGATGATCCAGTATGGACTCACTGATCAGTACAAAAAAAGAGTCCATGACATCGAACAGGAATGATTGAATGATCGCCCGATCTGTACGTTTACAAGTTATGCTTTTCATCTTCGACGTCCCGGCGCATTCTTTCCATATAGATGTAGGTCACGATGATATAGTCTAGCATGTGCGCCACCTCCTGTGCGACCTCGAGAAAAGGCGGGTGCGACGGCTTTCTGATGCCGAAATTCCGATTATGAAACTTGACAAGATGTACTCTGTCATGTTTCGTTTCCGTCTTGAGCTGGTGGAAAGAAATCCACGAAAAAAAACAAGTGAGCAGATTTCATCGTTCCAAGATGCGTCCCACGAGACGAAACGACCTGATATTACCCAGCAGTACCTGAATCCTACTTTCCACTTGTACGTCCGGCCATCCGGACCCGTGAAATATCGGCCCCTGTGCGCCACGCTGTTTCGGTGAACCTGGACGAGGTACGACTGCGCTCGGCATACCAAGAATATGGGCGTCTATACAAGATGGTGTCCGCTTCAAACACCCGCTCGCCAAACCGGAATTTGGTCTTCTTGACTCTGTGCCATTCGATGACACAGAGCTCCTCGGGCGCTCTGCTACTTCTCCTTCCCTTGTAATGCTTGGTGATGGTGGTCACTTGCTTCCAGCCTCGTGGGGTAGAGATGGTATAGAGCTTGTTTCCTTCCTCATCCGATATGTCCGTGTTTTTGTAGTATGAACTACTGAAGATGAGACGCATGGGGAGGGCGTAAGAGTGGGGTGTTGGTTCGGATACATCCTGCGCAGTCCAGATGGGTTTTAACACGAAAGACGGTCTCACTGGCCGCGTGAAGAGCTTCGAAATAACTAAAATTAGAGTGATCCATAGTGGGAGCAGGCCATAATGCAAGGTCAAGCCGTTGGTTGTCAGCACTCAACGAGCTCCCAATCTGAATGAAAGGGTCAACAAGTGTGCGGCGGAGTGCTCAACCATCTGCATATTCGAAGGAAAGTGGATGGTCGAGTCGGGAGTACGGTGCGAGTTCCGAAGTACTCATCCAATGTCACGTGAAAAGGCGTGTCAATCAAAATCATTGCCAGTATATCAACGCAACAATCCATTTTTTTTACACAAAGAAATTGGTCCGAATTCTAATACTCTACCTAGTGTGTGTTCTCGTACGACATAAAACACCCCCGACCTGGATATCAAATGTTGGGCCCATGTGAAAATCGAACTAGACTACTTCGAAACCTTCGTGCTTGCCATCAGTGCTCGCCATCTCCATTTCGAGTTCCGCTGGGTATCCATCGATGTGCGTGTGCACCGTCTGTGACAGAGCGACCTGAATGCCACGATCCGCACAGGAGGGCGCATAAGGCTGCTCAACCAGGGTCCGCCGCCTGGTTGCGTGAACGCCCAGTTGTTGCCGGCTTCCCGTCGTGAGAGATCTCGTGTGGGCGTCTCCGTGCGAAAGACCCGAGCCGACTCGGACAATGAGAGAAGAGAACTGTCATGTTGGTGTGCGCGAGACCATGGAAGGAAACGACCAGACGGAAGGAGTGGAGGATCGATGGCACATGAAGTATCAGGATGAGCGTGCCGATACACGACAGACGAGGAAAGGTGTGACTTACCACGATACCCTAGATACCGAGTGAGGGTGACAATTTTGTTCTCTCATTCAGCGTCTAAGTACCCACGTTTCAAGAAAGAACGTGCTTACGATTAACGAGCACATCTAACGTAGGCAGCGAATAAGAACAGGTCATTACTGGGAAAGCAAATGCCTTGACTCACGGGGTCAAGGAAAATAAACATGGACATAGAACCTTCCGAGTAGGTGGCTATCATTATCACGAGGAACAGCGAGTAGAGGCAACCTTTTTGGTGGTGTCACATTGTTGCGTTCATAAACAATCAGAACGCGTCCCGACTCACAAGATTCGACGATGATAGGCACTAGACGAGACGTTTTATTTTTTCCCCCTTGCAAAAATGGTGCAACGGTTCTTTGAATTTTCCAGATCTTAAGGGCAATGAGACCTACGAGTTATGAAAACAATGGAATGAGGAGCAAATAAAAGTGGCAGCAAAAACGCACTTGTACACACGATATTCACGCTGAGTGTAATCGCGTAAAAGATTTTCAAACGATCGGCAAGGGGGCCTGTGAAGAAGCTACCCCCTGTGGGAACATTAGCAAGCGCGTACATCCAGAAGATACCGAGCGCTGTGTGCATTTTTGTAAATCAACATCATGCCTGCGGACAGCCCGAGTAGATAATTACCAATGTCGGCCAAAAACAGCATGAAAGGAATGGCGATAATGAGACAACTTCGATCCCATACAATGAAGGAGCGATATAGCTGGACATCCCCGCGTCAGATCATGACTAATGGCTATATGGAAAGTGCTACACTTACGATAAACCCGTCCGATATGATTGTTGCAGTCACATATACCGCGCCTTCTACGATCCTTCTCCACGTGTTAACCTCAGTATAGTATATATAAGGGTAATTGGGTGTCTCCATATTTGTTGTGAACGCGTCCATGACTCGTACGGTGTCATCCACTAGGTGCTTCAAGTATCTTTGTGAGCCAGAGAAATCGGTGCATATGTAATTTGCTCACCGCGGTGACAAGGATGAACAATGAGATCGCGGTCCCAATGAGGTAGTCGCTCGAACGAGATCGTCTTCGTCGCAGTACTTGCAGGCATTGCATCAAGATCATGACATATACGCCTTGGTTTTTCTCAGCAGAGAAAATGATGTGAGCCTCATCGCGGCATACCGTAAAAGAGCGCCTCCACAAAGTACCCGATGAGGTGAGCTTTGGGCAGTGAGAGGGACATGGTGGCTACCAGCGGTGTATGGGAGATGAGAAATACATGTCCGTATGCTCTAATATGTAGATTGCTGTAGTCGCACGCCGCCACGAAGATTGCCCTATTTTTTCAAGTGACCTGTTTCATTTTAATAAAAATTTAACGGATGTCAGACGGTGTCAGATGTTGGACGACTAGTGCCTTATGAACCTAGGGATTCCAAAAGAAGCGGTTTCACTTCTTCCGCTGTTGGACTGATGCGGCAATGAAAGCTTCAGGCTCCACACTACGAGTACTGGTTACTGGGTGTTACAACTTGCACAAGGTTTTGCCAATAGACCGACTCACCATGGGTATCGCTCTGACAGTCGTCAGAAAAGTATCAGAGAGCTTATCCGAACGCATCAAAAGCATGAAAACCCTCCACAGCCACTTCCCCTTCCACTTTGAACCACCACATCGGGAACCGGTGCCACATGTTTCCCGCGCCGAGTGTTGCTTGGCTCGGAGCCGCTAGCCGTGCCTAGCCACTGGGGACCCCTGAAATATACTGTGCCTTGTAAGTGCCTATCTGATCATTTCTCGAGACAAATTCGTGCGTACAATGTGTCTCCATGGTGGCGACCTTGACCCCTCTTGGTCGGTTTTGTCCGGACCTGGGCCCCAGCACTGTCTTTTATTGTTTATATTTCTCATCCGAAGGCCTCTATTAAATGCGCCTGTGCTGCGGGATCAGGCCGTCCATACTACAGGATCGGGCCCTCGAGTTCCCAGATTTTTGTCGGTACTATGAGATCAGGCCGCGAGTTATCAGGTTTTTCTCTGTACTGTGTCAATGGGCCTCAGCCTCGGCCTCTGTTATCGTCTGGACAACAGACTTGACATCACAGTGACATGTCAGGACATGTCAGGGCATGTCAGGGATGTCACCACCGTCAGTCCTCGGTGCCCAGGTCACTTCAAGACATTTGTCTGAAGTAAGCAACCATGTGATAGATCAATATAGTGATCTATGTACATTATACCTGTCCACTACCCCTATGAGTCAATATTGGTGATAAGTTGGTGGGGTAGTTACAACTTTGTCGGTGATAATGGCCGCGTTTCGTCGTCGTGTGGCATGGCTGTATCACAGACGTGTTGACAAGAGGTAGTATGATCAGATTTTATCAAAACCGAGAATAAAGATCATCGGTCACGGAATGGCAAGAGCAAGATCTCCGGAAACAAGACAGACAACTCTGCACGGCAACCATGTGCAAGACTTTTGAGCGGGGTAGTGCGGAGAAACGTCCTTCAGTAGTTGCACGACGATAGGATGACCAGATACAACACGTTTATATTTGATTGTAGGATAGAGGATCGAGCAACAGCGCGCAGAAACTTGAGCGAGGAATGGTGTGAAGCGAATGCAATGACAAGGAAGGAGTTGGTGGAACAGAGCGTAGGCTTCGAATTTGGCAGGTAGGTCTCACGCTGGTAACTTAATTAAATCGATTTTGTACCTGAGGCACTTGTCCTGACTTGTCGACGCTCACCGGCAATTCCAATATTTTGAGGACCCTAAACACAATTGGGAATAGAAAATATTGGAATTACTAGTCGAGACACTCTGACTGAGTGCACTGACAGCCCCTACCAGGTGCCCATCAGTAATTATTGATTTTGCTGATCGGCAATCGCATCTGCTGTTACCTCTTCTTACCGCTACTAGGTCATCTGCTCCAGACGAGTCTAATCCGGTATCCTGATCCACATCAGTTTGTCCTTCATCCTGCTTATTCACACCTGTAAGAGGTTTGCTCAACGCAAGGCTCGTTATTCAATCACGTGGAGAACCTGAATGTATCAGAATCAACCCAATTTTTTTTTGAAAATTGATTCGAATTCTAATATATCTAGTTTACGTTCTCACATATACGCCTCTGACATGAGATCAGATTGTTGGCGCCCATGTGAAAATTAACCTAGACCGCATCAAAACCTTCGTGCTTGGCGTCGGGGCTTCCCCTCACCTCCTTTTCGAGCCCCTCTCTTTCTGGGAATCTATCGATGTGTGTGTGCACCGTCTGTGACAAAGCGACCTCAATGCTACGGTCTGGGATGGATCCCGGAGAGGAGGGGGTAAATGGCAGCTCAACCAGGGCCCGCCGCCTGGTTCCGCGAGTCGTTGAGCGAGATCTCGTGATGTGAGTGTCTCCGTGCGAAAGACCCGCGCCGACTCGGGCGATGAGAGAAGAAAACTGTCGTGTTGGTGTGCGCGAGACCAAGGAAGGAAATGACCAGATGCAAGGAGTGGAGGATCGGTGGCACACACATGGAAATGTGAGAATGAGTATACCGATAGACGACAGATCAGGAAGGACGTGACTTACCACGATACCCTAGATAGCGAGTGAGGGTGACAATTTTGTTCTCTGGGTCAGCGTCTATTTACCCGTCTTTCAGGAAAGAACATGCTTACAATTACCGAGCACATCTAACGTAGGCGGCGAATAAGAAAGATTGGATCATCACTGGGAAAGCAAATCCCTTGACTCACAGGGTCGAGGAAGATAAACACGGACAGAGAACCTTCCGAGTAGGTGACAATCACTAACACGAGGAACAGCGAGTAGACGCAACCTTTTTAGTGGCGTCACATTGTTGCGTTCATAAACAATCAGACCGCGTCCCGACTCACAAGATTCGACGATGATAGGCACTAGATGAGCCGTTTTATCTCTGCTCCCTTGTAAAAATGGCGCAACGGCTCTTTGAATTTTCCAAATCTTAAGGGCGATGAGACCTACGAATTACGAAAACAATTAAATGGGAAGCAAATGAAAGTGGCAGCAAAAACGCACATGTACACACGACGTTCATGCCGAGTGTAGTTGCGTAGAATATTTTCAGACGCTCGGCAAGGGCACCTGTAAAGAAGTCCCCCCCGTCGGGAACTTGAGCAAGCGCGTACATCCAGAAGATACCAGACGCTGTATACGTTTTTTAAATCAACATCATGCCTACGGACAGCCTGAGCAGATAATTACCAATGTCGGCCAAAAACAGCATGAACGGAATGGCAACAACGAGACAGCTTCGATCCCATACAATGAAGGAGTGATACAGCTGGACATCCCCGCGTCAAAACGATGGCTGATGGCTATATGGAAAGTGCTACACTTACGATAAACGCGTCCGATATGATTGTTGCTGTCATATATACCGCGTCCCTTAGGATCCTTGTCCATGTCTGAACCTCAGTATAGTATTTGAGAGCATAATGCAATGTCCCCAGATGTGATGTGAACGCGTCCATGACTCGTATGGTGTCATCCACTTGGTGCTTCAAGTACCTTTGTTAGCCATAGCTGCGGAGATATGCAATCTGCTCACTGCGGTGATAAGGATGAACAATGAGACAGCGGTCCCAACGAGGTAGCCGCTCGGACGAGATCTTCGTCGCAGTACCTGCATGCATTGCGCGAAGATCACCAAATATACACCTTGATTTTTCTCAGCAAAGAAAATGATATGAACTTCATCGTGGCATACCGTATGAGAGCGTCTCCACGAAGTACCCGATCAGGTGAGCTTTTGGCAGTGAGAGGGACATGGTGGCTACTAGCGGCGTATGGGAGACGAGAAATACGTGTCCGTATGCTCTAATATGCAGATTGCTGTAGTCGCACGCCGCCCGGAAAATCGGCCGGTTGTGTCAAGTGATCTGTTTCATTTGATGGAACATTAGTGAATGTCAGACGGTGTCAGTTGTTGGACGACTAGTTACAGTACCTTATGAACCCAGGGACTCTGGACGAAGCGGGTTCACTTCTTCCGCTGTCGGACTGACGCCATGAGAACTGCAGTCTGCACAGTAAAGATTACTGGGTGTTACAACTTGCACAAGGCTTGTTTTACGGCCAAACTGACTGACTCACAGTAAGTTCTGAAACCCTCCGGAATCGCTCTGACAGTCGTCAGAACAGTGTCAGAGAGCTTATTCGAACGCTCGCGAATTCAAGCGTGAAAACCTCCGGATCCACAGCCACAGCCACTCCGGGCACCGGTGCCACATGGATGCCGCGGTACCACGGCTTGGCTCGAGCCGCTAGCCGGCCGCCCGTGCCTAGCCAAGAAATATACTGTACCTGTAAGTGCCTGATCTTCTGGAAGTTGTCCTGAGGTAAGTGACTGAAGTGGGCAATGCGGGAGGAAGGTTTTTTGTTGGTGCCAGTGGCGGCATGTGGAAGCACTATCATGATCTAATTCAACAAGTTTATCTTTGTGATTCGAGGTCGGATGAACGTGCACTTTCGTCACTTTTTCGGTGGCTATTCCGCGCAGGTTATTATTTCCGTTTCTGCAGTGATTGAATCAACCCAACGATTCTTCATTTCCGTTTTCACAATCGGTTCGCATTCTGATGCTCTACCTAGTTTGTGTTCTCGCACAACCTACACAGCTCCGACATGGGCATCAGATATTGGACCCACGTCTTCGTCCTTGGTGACGGTGTTTTCCATCTCCATTTCGAGCTCCTCCACTGGGAATCCGTCGACGTGTGTGTACACCGCCTGTGACACAGCGACATGAATGCCACGATTTTGGATGGATCCCGCAGAGGAGGGGGTGAAGGGCGGGTCAACCAGGGCCCGCTCAGGCTGCCTGCCTGCGTGAGTGGTCAACCGTGTCCGGCTGCCCGTCGTGTCAGATCTTGTGATGTTAGTGTCTCCGTGCGAAAGACCCGAGCCGACTCGGACGATGAGCCAAGAGAACTGTCGTGTTGGTGGGTTGGTGGGTGCATTGTTGTGTTGGTGCACGCGAGATCAGGGAAGGAAACGACCAGATGAAAGAAGTGGAGGATCCATAACACATGGTAGTGTGAGAATGAGCAGGCCGATAGACGCCGGATCAGGAAGGACATGACTTACCACGACACCCTAGATAGCGAGTGAGGGTGATAATTTTGTTCTCTGGGTCAGCGTCTATATACCCACATGTTCAAGAATCTGCTTACGATTACCGAGCACATCTAACGTAGGCACCGAATGAGAAAAGATTGAATCATCTGGGAAAGCAAGATCCTTGACTCACAGGGTCGAGGAAGATAAACATGGCCATAGAATTTTCCGAGTAGGTGGCTATCATTGTCGCAAGGAACAGCGAGTAGACGCAACCTTTTTAGTGGCGTCACATTGTTGCGTTCAAAAACAATCAGACCGCGTCCCGACTCACAAGATTCGACGATGATAGGCACTAGACGAGACATTTTATCTCTGCTCCCTTGTAACAATGGCGCAACGGCTCTTTGAATTTTCCAAATCTTAAGGGCGATGAGACCTACGAGTTATGAAAACAATTAAATGGGAAGCAAATGAAAGTGGCAGCAAAAACGCACATGTACACACAACATTCACGCTGAGTGTAATCACGTAGAAGATTTGCAGACGCTCAACAAGGGCACCTGTAAAGAAGCCCTCTGCTGCGGGATCATGAGCAAACGTGTACACCCAGAAGATACCGAGCGCTGTATACGTTTTTCAATTCAAAATCATCCCTGCGGACAGCCCGAGCAGATAATTACCAATGTCGGCCAAAAACAGCATGAACGGAATGGCAACAATAATACAACTTCGATCCCATACAATGAAGCAGCGACACAGCTGGACATCCCCGCATCAAATTATGGCTGATGGCTATATGGAAAGTGCTACACTTACGATAAACGCGTCCGATATGATTGTTGCTGTCATATATACCGTGGCCCTTACGATGTTTCTCCATGCAGTAACCGCACTGGCAGTATAGTGTGTGGGAGGGTAATTTGGTGTCCCCACAGTTGATGTGAACGCGTCCATGACTCGTGCGGTGTCATCCAGTAGGTGCTTCAAGTACCTTTGTGAGCCGTAGCTGCAGAGGGATCGGTGCATATGCAATCTGCTCACTACGGTTGCAAGGATGAACAATGAAACAGCGGTCCCAACGAGGTAGTCGCTCGAACGAGATCTTCGTCGCAGTACCTGCATGCATTGCACGAAGATCACAAAATATGCACCTTGGTTTTTCTCAGCAAAGAAAATCATGTGAGCTTCATCGTGTCATACCGTATGAAAGCGACTCCACGAACCACCCAATGAGGTGAGCTTTTTGCAGTGAGAGGGACATGCTAGAGGTGTGTGGGGGGTCTGAGCGAGATGAGAAATACATATCCAAATGCTCTAATATGCGAAATGCTATGGTCGCACGCCCCCACGAAGATTGGCCGGTTGTATCAAGCGATCGGCTTCATTTGGATGGAGCATTAGTGGATGTCAGACGGTGTCAGATGTTGGACGACTAGTACCTTATGAACCCAAGAATTCCGAACGTCGTAAGCGGGTTCGCTTCTTCCGCAATCGGACTGACGCCATGAGAACTCCAGTCCGCACAGTACAGGTTACTGGGTGTCACAACTCACACAAGGCTACAATGTTTTAGGGAATAGACCGACTCACAGTGATTTCCTGAAACCCTCCGGAACCGCTCTGGCAGTTGTCAGAACAGTGTCACTGGAGAGTTTCTCCGAACGCATGAAGAAAGAAAACCTCCTCTACAGCGATAGCCACTTCCACATGTATACCGCACTGCTGCCAACTTGGCCGCTCGGAGCCGTAGTCGTGTGAGCTGAGCCTAGCCGAGCTGTCGAGATTGATCCGTGACGTCGTGTGCCAGTGGCGTTGGCAGACTGGACGAGTGCGGCGACTCCACGTTTCATTGATGCCATGCGAGTGAATCTCCCTAATGTTAATATCAACCGTGCACCTTGCACCATCTGAGTCGATACACCATACCGTTGGGCAAGAGGAGAGAAAAGCTGGGACCCACCGCGCAGGCAAACCCAAACATCAAACGAGGCTTGAGCGCTAATTTCTGCAATAAACAGCAGCTTCTTTCCGCCCTTGGCCTAGCTTGTTAGTCTGGTGACCAGACCGTGCCGCAGATCTCCGCATCCCATATCCGAGCATCTTCGAATCAGTGCTATATATGCTGACCCAACTTTGTCCCTCTAACCTATACTAATGCTCCAGCGTCAGTTCACCCTCGAACCCGATATAGACTACCCGTGCTATATCACTGCCAAACAGCTCTGGCTCGCAGAATTCGAGGCGAGCTGGGGTGACCGTGACGCATTCACACTGATCCTCTTACACTCTACCAGCTTTCACAAGGAAACATGGGAGCCTACTTTGCATCATTTCTTCGAGGACATACAAAAGTATCGCGGTCCGAAAGTTAAGTGTGCATGGGTCATCGAGTGTCCCAATCACGGCGAATCCGCCGCACTAAACGATCACGCGCTTCAACGCCCCCCATGTTACCGTAACTGTGAGTCTGCCACACCCCGTCTCAGAACGCTAACGCGGTTTTGTCATGTTCAGTTGGATGTGAAAAATATGCCGAAGCAGCTCATCGTTTCATGCTACGTGGCCCCACATTTCCCACCCCGGTTGATTTTCGGCGCGAAAAACTTGTTGGAATTGGCCATTCCCTGGGAGGCGTGGGCATGTCCGTTTTGACCTGATCGCGTGCACGCTTATTTGTTCAACGGGATCTCCAGATCGATCTTGCCGACGCTCGTGCCTACCATTCACTTCTGTGCCCTGATCTTGGTTGAGCCTTTGCTGAGCCCTGAAGGGGTAGACAAGTTGCGGGGCCTCCGAGACAATCTCATCAGTGGTGCATATGAACGGCGGGACGTGTGGCCCAGTCGCCAGAGCGCGTCGAGTTATTTTCGCCAAAGAACATTTTGGGATCCGGGCGTCCTGGACAGATACGTGGTGATTCCTTTTCTGTTATAATAAATTCTGGAAGAATTGTGACAAGATTGTCGTTGCACAGCAACATGGACTGAGGACATGCGAAGGAGTCGAAAATGAACCAGAGAATCACGCAGTGACTTTGGCATGCTCACGAGAAGAGGAAGCGGTGGGCATTCTCGTGTCTCGCCAGACTCAATATGTGTGATCTCTCCCAGACCATGTACAGGGACGTGACAGGTCCCCAGAGGGGCATCGAGTCGTTGAACAAGTTGTCTGCAACGACACCCGTTGGGGTGGTTTTTGGTGACAAGAACGACTACATGTAAGTATAGGTGCCTCGATTAATCGTAACTTGAAGGTAAACGTATGACAGACCTCGTGACATACAAGATGCTCTTGTGGACCCGGCCTCGGGGAGATGTATTCGGGTGGTGAGTCGTATCGAAGGCGTGGGGCACTTGGTCTGTTCAGGGTATGTCCCGTCAGGGTTATCTGCTGATTGTGCCGTCGTCCCAGATCCCCCAGCATATACCGGCCGAACTGAGTCGGGTTCTTCTCGACGTTTGGCGCAAACTTCTTACTCCCGTTGATACTTCAAGCAAGCTCTGACGAAACCCTTATCACACTGCTGCTAACAGAGAGGATCGCGTCACGATTTAGATATATAAACAATGTAATCGAGATGGCGAACGACTCGTAAGCATATTGCTAGCCTGTTCTGTTCTTTACAAAGTGCTGTACATACTGCCAGTGGACTGGACTCATCTTGGATGCAAACACTTTTTGTTATGTAAGAAAACTGGGCGTCAGAGTCCGTGAGAAAGAGCATCCCGTAAGACCGAACCTACGCATGAGCTGCCACAAGCTTGGCCACAAGTTCTTACCTCTGAAGCAAACTTGAAGCCACTGCTTGTAGTCCTCTGGGGATACACCTGTTCCGGGTTCATGGCTACCGACTTCTGGGCAAGTTCACACTAGTGCGCGGGTTGGGTCAAGTCCTCACGCAGAAAAGTAGCTCACCGGACCGTGTTAGCAAGCGATGGATCGTTGACCGTGCAACACTCCAGCAAGCTCGCGCCGACGACCTCCGGTATGTCGACGACCCGGAATACTTTACATACTTTTCCATCTTCTTCGCCAATGGTGCGTCAAAAAATCTCTCCACAGTGGGGGGGCATCTAAACGATATACATACCGGACGCTGGGACGCTTTGTTTGAAAACCACAGTGATCACAAAGCTCGGCAAGAAGCTGAATTTCCGACAACGCGTGATCGCGACGGCAATCGTCTTCTTTCGCAGGTTTTACATCAAGAACGCGTACTGCGAGACCGACCCATTTGTCGTCATTGCTGCATGTTGTTATGTCGCTGGGAAAGCGGAAGAGTCGCCCGTACATATCAAGAATGTCGTCGCGGAAGCCCGTTTGTTCTTTAGTCGTACGTCTCTCTCCTTTGTTTTTTTCTTTCTTTCTTCCGTGGTGCAATCGACGTGTCTCAACGGCGCGCATTTTTGGTATGCAGAACAACCTTATGGTGTCAAGTCGTTTCCCCCTGACAATTCGAAGCTGGCGGAAATGGAGTTTTACCTCGTCGCTGATCTGGAATGCGATTTGACCGTCTTCCATCCCTACCGGACGCTCACGGCATTGTGTAAGAAAGAAAGCGGGAACGATTCCATCGCTGAGGCGGGGGAGGTAGGCACAGAGGCCGAGGACGGACCGCGGTATTGGGGCACTGGGGATGGACAACTGGAGTTGAGCGACGACGCACTCCAACTCGCATGGTAGGGTCACGCTCCTCCTTTCTTTCATTTTTATGGGTATTCCAAGACACAGTGCTCAAGATGACCCTTAGGTCCATCATCAACGATACCTACCGATCCGACCTCTGTCTCTTATACCCCCCACACCTCCTCGCCATCACAGCCCTCTACCTCACCCTCGTCCTCCACCCCCCCACGCGAGATTTCGTCCTCCAAAAGTCACCCTCAAATTCCGCCAACCCCAACGACGCCCACGCCAGCCCGCTCCGTCGATCCTCCCGCCAAGCGTCCATTTCGTCCACCGAATCTAAGAAGCCGCAGGACATCATCGGCTTCTTCGCCGGCTTGAACGTGTCCATGTCTCTCGTCGCCACGATCGCGCAAGAGATGATCTCGCTGTATTCTGCGTGGGAACGCTATCGGGAAGACGGGGATGCGAGCGGTGCGTCCCTCCAAGTCCCGCAGACGCAGACACCGTCGTCGACAAGGGGGAGCTTAAAACGGACGCTCTCGGAGAGCAGGAGTAGGAGCCTTAGTCATAGCCACAGTCGCACGGGGACGCCCGCTGAGGGGACCGAGGAACAACCGGGGAAGACGGAAGGCGCGGGCGTGGTGACACCGCTGATACTCGTCCAGCTGTTGACGCGGATGCGCGAGAACAGGTTCTCTGACTTGGCCCATTCGAGCCATGGGCGTCCTGTCGCTGTTGATAAGCGGTTAGAGCGGACACAGGCGGCAGGGTAGAAGGGCAATAATGGCTCCGTGGATTTGATGCCCACGTCTACGGTGTGCTTTAAATCGTGTTTACGTCGATGTCGACTGGGTAGAATTGGAAAGTCCACTTTGTTGTTGTACCATACCACAATATACAAGAGATAGACTACAACCCACCCACGCCCACCAACAAGTTTGGGTTACCGGCAACCAAAAAACGCAGCCTCATTTAGCAGACGCCTCCACGCCCGACGACTTTCCCTGATCCAGGGTCCGCATCTCGAGATTGTCCGTCATCGTCGTCCGTCTCCCAAACGCCATTTCACTCCGCAGTGCCGGATCCCCACCATGATGACTCGGTTGACGGTCCTGATCATAGTTTTCCCGGAAGCTGATCACCAAGCGTGGAATGAGCACGGACATTTCGTTTGGTCTGAATGCGGAGATGACGGCGGAGAAGGTCGACTGGGTCGTGAAGGCACAGTCATCAGTGAAACGGGATCAGATAGATGGAATGGAATGGAATAAGATGGAACGGGAACTGGGACACGACGTACGTTGTTCGGGACGCCCCAGACGGCGATCATCAACAAGACCGTCGCGAGCAAGTTTCTAAACAATTGCACCCCGATCAACCCACGCCCCATCGAACAAGTAAATAAAAACCCAAACGTACAAAAAGAAATAGACGATGCTGTCTCTGGCGAGCACGCCCATCAAGTCGTTGATCTTCCATCTGTTCAACATCCGTCGCATCTCAAGGGCGCCCTTGAGAAAGCGTCCCATGGCGAGCAAAAATAAAAACAAGCTGACGACGATGGCGAGGATGTCCCATGCGAATGGAAGCGAGCCGGTCCCGTTGACGTCCGGACCGCAGACGTAAATTCCGGAAAGAATCCATTCAGTCGCTTTTTTGTTGGTGTCGATCGATGTCAGTCCAATAAACTCGAACGGTGGGCGGAGAAAAAACGTACCAGTGATCCCGCTTCGTGGACCAAAGAGGACGACTGCGATGACGAGTCCGAGACAGATTCTTGCTAATATCATCGCGACCAAGAGGCCCAGGACGATCCTCGAACCCAGGTACATGGCATATATGCGCATGGCCATGATGACTGGGATCTGGGGTGTTAGAATGCGGCCATATCTTGGTCGTAGGGACTGACCATCCCCCACGATCGTGTCCACGAAGACACCAAAGTTGACAAGCCTGTCGACCGCAACACCTACACAAGTACATCAGCAGAAAATGTGGTTCCAGCCCAAGGATTGCTCCCACATCTGCGATTCAGAAGCATACCATTCCTTTAGCAATGATCGCATAATTATGAATGTCAAACATACGCCTACAGCACAAGATCAATCGCACGTTTATCGTGAGAGGGTGACAAACTTACTAATGGTGACATTGAAATGTTTGCGTTCACTGTACGCCGACGGTCAGGCGTGCATACCTTCCTGACAGATAACAAGCTTACGTGCCCACGAGCTCCTGAATTCCAGTCAGATGACTAGTTCAGATAATTGGAGATCGCTTACAACGCCAGCGCTATCCCCAAATAACGGACCTGTCATGAGCGGTCAGGTGCGATTCAGTGCATGGCATCGAGATGCGACACCCACAATAACGTAAAATGCTGACATGAACGACAACCTTTTTTTCTAAACGCTCCACCTTGAGCACAAGAGCGTGAATGCGATATCGCTCGAGAGCATACCCAAACGTATTCCACCTATGTTGGTCTGAGTATCGCTGGGTGACTCAACGTACGTATGTCGTGCACTGGGACTCACCTCTCTCGGAAACATGAGAACTGGTTCGAGCACGCGCGTGCTCAGTAAGTGTAAACGTGTTCTGGGAGGCACGTACCAGAGTCGTAACAAACCAACGCAACGGCAGCCACTGCAAGTCGACGAAATGAGAATGATACATGGTACAGTCAGCGGATAATGGAGAGAGAAATACCATCACACCAGTTGGCGAGCTGAATGGCCCCTATGGTAGGAAACCAGACGGACGAATTATCCACTACGACCGAGTCACTCATCGTCGCGCGTTGTCGGAGAGCACAGAGAAGTAGGGAAGGAGGAAAAAGAAAGAGCACGTAGCGACTTTATCTCACTTGTGGCAGCGTATCACAACATGCCACATCTATAAAACTACCCGAGGGGGAGGAGGCCTCCCCAAGGGTAACATTTACGCCGTTTTGGGTTCAGCCTTAATTAACTCGTGTTATAAGATACTTTTTGGGATCGCGTAGACCTGCCAATGAGAAGATTCGTTTCATGGCGAAAGAGTGTGGGCTGCCGGTCATATAAGCCGCTGCACAGATGCAGTGGAGCATCCGAAACTGCTTGGGATGAGCTCGGAACTCGCTTCAGGGATGGAAAGGCGTTCCTACCAACCAAGGGCGCCAGCGGCCCATTTGCCAACTTTGTTGAGAAGTTCTTCTAGAGTGTCGATTTCGGAGTCATCGACCAGTCCTCTAATGGAGGTAATTTGCTTGAATTTAGACGGATCACTGGACGGTCTACACTGTGACTTCGGATTAAGTCACATGAGAAGAGTCTCACTCAAAAAAATGACTGGATCAAAGTCCGGTGCGATTGAGAAGACTAAGGACACGACTCCCCAGTCTTCTCGATCGCACCAGACTTTGATCCAATTTTGATCCAGTGCGATTGAGAAGAGACTGGGGAGCTTTATATACTGTAGACGTCGCCTTTCTCCAGGGCCATTCCAATCAGTGCCAGGCCCGGCAGTTGAGTTAAGACAGAGTTCTGTCATATGGAAATGTCAGTCACTTGTTACAAGGGGCCGGCTCCGCCGTCTAACACCTTGCTTGGGGAAGATAACGGATTATTTACACCTCGACATGCATTAATTTCAGAGAATTAAATATTTATTTTGTATATTTGGTCATATGGACGTTTTGCGCACGAAGCCAACACTCAAACCTTGCCAAGCAAGGTGACTCGTTACACAATGTCCGCGGGAACTTTCTCAGACTTTCACTCAGCAATCACTGAGCAAGTTACAAAACTCGTTGAAGCTGATCCAAGATGTCGCTGCCACATTTCGACCACGGCACTCAATCCAAGTTCACCGAACCGCCCAACCCGACGTGGTCTTATTGCCAACCAGTCGACAGTACGCCTACTGGTCGTGCATGGTTGGAAGGAGAGGAACAAGGATGGAAGATCATCAACACCGCAGAGTACGATCGTTCGTAAGGCATCCGCGTTCATCTCCTTTGATCGATGCGACTTGAACATTGTACCACAGCAAGCTGTACACGCTCATGATTAGCGGCATCGTGCCCAGGCCCATCGCCTTTGTCTCCACCATCGCCGAGGATGGCGTTGAGAACTTGGCACCCTTTAGGTGCATAGCAGTCATCGCCTTTAGATCCTGTAGAGTGGATTGATCATCGTGTTTATCATTCATGCAGCTGGTTCAACATGGTGTGTCACCCTCCTGCTCTTGGCAGACAGATTGTATGACCCCGGGTAACCTGTCAACGCTTGGCGTCCAGGTGACCAACTCACCGCCCCTTGTGTCCTTTTGTTGTTCGAACGGACCCGCCAGGATCAAGGACACGACAAACAATGTCAAGAACAGCAAGGGGGGCTTCACAGTGAACATCATCAGTGAGCCATTCGTACAGAATGCGAACGTCACGTCGATAGACGCCCCACCGGGCTTTAACGAGTGGTCCATCAGCGGATTGACCAAAGCACCCAGTGTACCATAAATTTCGTCTCTGACATCTAGAACTCTTGGCTGATCATGTATCACAGGTGCACGTCAAGGCATCCAGGGTCAAGGAGAGCGCATTCAGCATGGAATGCGAACTTTTCCAAGCGATCGATATCGTCCATCCTACAACCGGGGAATGCACGAGCACCCTCATGCTAGCGCACGTCAAGTATATTCACGTTCGCAACGATATGCTGACCGAACGTGGAACGATCGATCTCACCAAATTCAAGCCCATCGCACGCATGGGAGATATATCCTACGCTCGTGTGGGCGATGCATTCAGGATACCCCGCCCCGTCTGGGCTACAGAGGAGAGCAAAGTGGAGGAAGCTATACAGCGGCTCTAGAGATACCCATCCGCGTGGGAGAGATACCATTAGAGGGACAGATTAACCAAACAGTGAATACGGGTCTTGAGCGATAGAATTTATTAGAACGGCATACCTGACTTCCCCCCCGTTTCCGTGCCCTATTCACAGTCGTCGATGCAGCTGCCTTCAACTCAACTCACAACAAAAGTGAAAGGATCCACTGAGAGCTTGGCCAAGTCCAAAATGCATAGAGTTGCAAAGTTTCTCCACATTCGAAGGACGTCAAAGATCGTTACCGTGTGTTTTGGATCACCCCTTGGAGTGCTCAGCGCTCAGGTCATCGATACATTCGACGAGGCGTCGCCGTAGGGTGTGGTAGGAGACGTTGAAGTATGTAGTAGCAATCCAGCGTGAGTACTTATGATCACATGTACAGCGTGTGCCTCGCAGTTTTGGCTAGCCGCGAAAGTCAGTTTTGTAGTCGAACTGCCCTGACCATGGTTGGCATCGCCACTCTCGTTTGGCACACAAGCCGTGGATTGGGAGGACACTGCGGTCTCCCGAGCAATATCCGACTCGTTGTCCGGTCGCTGTCCCAGCGCGTCTCTGCTAACCCAGGTAAGTCATCCAGGTTCCATACTTCGTCCCTGCCAAGCAGAAATGTCAAATGCGTGACCGGATTGTTGAACGTCTCAAGCCCATCCACCACCGACACCGCAGGAGAGGAGGAAGAAGCACTTGTCTCCCTTTGACCGCGACTCCGGTAGCGAGTACACCAACCCACCCAACCCCACCTGGTCGTGGTGCCAGAAGATCGACAGTACGCCCGACGGTCGGGAATGGATGGAGGGGGAGAAACAAGGATGGAAAACCGTCGCTACCGCAGAAGAGGATCCAAAGTAAGGAGCTTTATCTCCCCTCCGAGAGTTTGGGTCATCGCGACTAACGGGTGAATAGCAAATTGTACGCTCTCATGATCAGTGGGGTCGTTCCACGGCCTATCGCCCTCGTTTCTACCATCTCAGAAGAAGGCGTCGAGAACTTGGCCCCGTTTAGGTGCGGTAGCAACCTTGCGTTCCGATAATGCGCGCAGCCCCATCAATTGATCCTATCGTTTGCTACAGCTGGTTCGGAATGGTGAGTCACCGCATGTCAACATGATTCCGATGTACCCAATTATTCCAACATGACCTCTCTTTTTTGCCGCGCCTCGGTCGATGTCATCCACATCCAGATGAGCAACTGGCCCCCCATCGTCGCCTTCTCGTGCCTCAACGCAGCACCAGACAGGCTCAAAGACACGATCAACAACGTCAAGAACAGCATGGGCGGCTTCGTCGTCAACATTATCAGCGAACCCTTTATCGAGCTCGCTAATGCCACGTCGATCGATGCACCCCCGGATGTGAGCGAGTGGTCTCTGAGCGGACTCACGAAGCATCCCAGCGTGCGTAGAGTCCATAGTTGTCCATTGCGCACTACGTGTGACTGAATGATTTTTTGTCGCATGATCAGATCCACGTCAAAGCCCCACGCATCAAAGAAAGTGCGTTCAGCATGGAATGCCAGCTCTACCAAACCACTCCCATCGTCGACCCTACCTCTGGCACATGCACCACCACCCTCGTCCTCGCACACGTGAAATATGTTCATGTCCGTAAGGATATGTTAACCGAGCGCGGGACGGTGGACATTGCCAAGTTTAAACCGGTCTCGCGTCTGGGCGATAATTCGTATGCGCGGGTCGGCGATGCATTCAAGTTGCCGAGGCCATCTTGGGCTGCAGATGGGGCCAAGGTCCGGGAGGCAGTTGAGAGGGCTTCTGCAGATTAGATTATACCGTTGTCTAGAACGAGTGGAGGAGCTGCATTATATCTACTTAGAGTTTGTCGACGTTATGTGTATATCCACGTTCGTCTTTGATGTTCCTTGAGGCGATCTAAGGTAAAAAGATCTGGCTGTCTGATACGTGAAAAGTACGAGAATGAATACCTGAATGAATGTGCAACATTGTGTCAAAGTGTCAGTCTAAATTTTGGTTTTTATCGGTGTTGCTAGTGTAAAGGACATGTGAACTCACTTTGAATGGCGTCTTGATGTTATCGATAAAGCTGATGAACGAGTTGTGAATGTACAAGGTACAGTCATTGTCAGTGGAAGACCAAGCTCAAGTGGCAGTGGCTACCGAATGGTGTTATTACGTACTCCATTGCTAATGGACTAGTATCAAGATCAAACTCTCTCTAGAACATACACAACAATGTCGATGCGGATTTTCGGCGACGAGGTAACCAGTTCGGAAAAAACAAGTCTCAATGCGCGACGCTGACTGCGTTGTTACCAGGCAACTGAAGAAAAGGCTGAAAATGCGCGTCTCTCCTCTTTCGTTGGCGCTCTCGCTGTCGGCGATCTCGTCAAGTCTACCCTTGGACCCAAGGGCATGAACAAGATCCTGCAATCGGCGTCGACCGGAGACATAAGTGTGACTAACGACGGTGCCACGATTCTCAAATCCATCCAACTCGACAACGCAGCCGCCAAGATCCTCGTCAACATCTCAAAAGTCCAGGATGACGAGGTTGGAGATGGGACGACCTCTGTGTGTGTTTTGGCCTCGGAACTACTAAGAGAGGCAGAAAAGTTGATCGCGATGAAAATCCATCCTCAAACGATCATTGAGGGATATCGGCTTGCGAGCAGGGCTGCTTTGGACGCGTTGCAGAAGGCGGCTCTGGATAACGCGTACGTCTCCTTATCGTGTCATATTTGATTTGTGTCTCATGATTTTTTTACACTTCATAGATCCGATAGTTCACAGTTCCGTCAAGATTTGTTCAACATCGCCCGGACAACCCTGTCATCAAAAGTGCTCTCACAGGACAAGCATTACTTTGCGAACCTTGCTGTTGATGCCGTCCTTCGGTTGAAGGTAGAAATATTCCCTGTAGATCACCTTGAGCTTGGCCTGAACAAGAATCTGTTAGGGCTCGACAGACCTTGAGCACATTCAGATCATCAAAAAGGTTGGTGGTAAGCTAACTGATTCATATCTTGATGAAGGTGAGGATACTCGTTGATGTTTAGGGATATCTCTGACGATATGATAGGCTTCATTCTTGATAAATCAATTGCGGTAAACTCGCCGAAGCGAATGGAGAACGTCAAGATTCTGATCGCTAACACTTGTGAGCCATCCACGCCGCAGAATTTACTATGCTGATGGACAACGTTATTAGCCATGGATACCGACAAAATCAAAGTCTTTGGCGCTCGTGTAAAGGTTGACTCTACGGGTAAACTTGCTGAACTCGAGCGCGCAGAACGGGAAAAGATGAAGGCAAAAGTAGAAGCTATCGCAGCCCACGGGATCAATTGTTTCATCAACCGGCAACTTATATACAACTACCCCGAGTCTCTGCTTGCGGAGAAAGGCATCTTGGTCATCGAGCATGCAGATTTCGAGGGCGTGGAGCGTCTGTCGCTCGTGACTGGCGGTGAGATTGCGAGTACGTTCGATCGGCCTGATCTTGTGAAACTTGGGAGGTGCGAGTTGATCGAGGAGATCATCATCGGCGAGGACAAGGTAATGAAACAAACACTTGATAAGATCCCTTCCCTGATCGAGAGGCATAGCTCCTCAAATTCTCTGGCGTTGCTGCTGGCGAAGCATGCACCATAGTCCTTCGGGGTTCCACGAACCAGATGGTCGACGAAGCTGAACGCTCCCTGCACGACGCACTCTCAGTCTTGTCACAGACAGTGAAGGAAACCCGGATTGTTCTTGGCGGTGGATGCTCTGAGATGCTGATGAGCTGCGCAGTTGACGAGGCAGCACGGAAGGTCAAGGGAAAGAAGGCTATCGCAGCAGAGGCGTTCGGGCGGGCACTCAGGCAAATTCCTGTCATCTTGGCAGATAACGCCGGGTACGACTCGAGCGACCTTGTCGCACGATTGCGAGCGGCGCACTACGAGGGTCAGTTAGACGCTGGGCTTGGTATGTACTCACGGAGTTCTTCCTCCTATGTTGGTTCATATGCCCTCGCAGACATGAACGAGGGTACTATCGGCTCGATGAAGGCTCTTGGCGTCACGGAGAGTTACAAGCTGAAACGGCAGGTTGTCCTCAGTGCGACCGAGGCTGCGGAAATGATCATTCGGTTTGTAGTAATTTCGTTGTATAACCTCAGTCACTAATTCGATCACAGGGTGGACGACATCCTTCGTGCGACCCCTCGGAAGCGAGAAGCAGTATAAGCAATAAATTACCTACGATTTTGCTAATAAATATGTTCTCCATGCTCCTGTCGAGCAAAGTGCCATTTGCGCAAGCCAAGAGACTTCTCGCTTCAAGAGAGGATGTCTTTTATAGGACACGGATCTGGGTACGTATCCTCGGTTTTGATTGACGTGATAGATTTATAGCGCCTCCGCACTATGAATACGTCGAGGTACTTTGGTGTCAGATGGACATCCCGTGAGTCCCTGTGATCCTGATCGTGCATCGTGTTCGTCTGCCATCCCTGTCTCGCTGACTCTGTGAGTTGTACTGCGGGACGATCAGAGACGGTAACCAATCCTGGTGGTGTCGAGTCAGCGTCTTTCCAACCTCAAAAAACGAACAGATCTGCGCTATCATCTCCCTTTCCTTTTGGCCATCAATGGGTCGTCGAGCCTAGACGTTTAGAGATGGAACTGAGGTATTGGTCACGTCGACAGCTTACTGTTAAACCCTGCTTGGGACGGGAGATCCAAAATATTCATTGCACAAATCACAGTTAACCAGTGCTAACACACCGGGGTGGATCAGTTAAAGTAAAGAACTCGGACCCTTCCAAATCCTTGGAACGATCAAGGATAGCGTCCCTGAAGCTTTCAAGCTTCATTACTGTAATTTATTTCAGCGGGGATCAATGGAAACGCGGCAGAACCGCCGCCGATATGACCACAAATGCTGTGGATAGATGGTGTCCATCGATTGTAGGTGGCTTGGTGGAACAACTAGATCGCTTTGACAACGCCGCTGATCACGAGCTCGACAAAGAATGTGAATGAAGCGACACAAGAAGAGATCTCGGTGGCAGGGTGTATGGCTTCAAACGCACAGGGTTGTCTGGCAGTTTCCACATGAAGTCGGAGTTTATTGTTTCGATATACTGTATCACGACTGGCCATCGTCTGATTGTGGTGGACAATGACCAGGTACAAATGTTGTGGATAGTATGAAGGATTGTTGTCTGCCGATTCTAGGTGCGACTCCGTCGAAGCGATATAAAGCGCCTCGTCAAATGGCTTGACGTTGCAACAACTTCACAACATGCCCCCCGACAGTTTCTCTCTAGATCTCTTCGATGCCGCCACTCATCGCGAGCTCGACAGGGCAGTAAATGACGCCGTTGAAGTCGTTCTGGGTGACGTCTCCGATATCAGTCCCAACGTTCCTTATATGACCCTCCTCCTTGATGCTATCATTAAAAACTCCAACGGTCACATGGATGTAAAGGACACTTTAGTAAAGTTGATCATGACCCATGAAGGGTTGCGAGATAAGCTCGCTTCTGCTTGGAAGAGTAAATCATACCACGAGATTCGAAACCTCCGTGCGTGCACAATACCCGTGCCCTTTTATCTAGTACTAATGACTCACACCGTTTCCGCTAGCCATCCTCCGAAAAGCACCAGGACCGCCAGCACTTGCACCAGTAACAACAACTACTAGTAGTCAGGGTTGGTAACTTACTTCCCATCAGACCGCTAGCAGACGTAGACTGACCTCTCTTGTCAGACCTACGTCAAAATTTGTCAGGGTCCTTTGAGGCAAAGTACCGTGGCGCAGCCGTTGATGGCTTCTACGAGTATTTGAC
>JBBPNO010000262.1:0-33616 GCA_038090915.1 Boletus eberwhitei
TATTTCATTTAGGACACCTACTGCATGCAAACCAGTCACTTCTGTTTTCAGCTGGGCCTCACAGTCATAGGATTCACACAATGCATCTTGGTAGGCCTTCTCTATGCTATCTTCTGGCTTACATTCTAGGAGCTTGTTACATACACATCACTGAGACAAGTGCTTGAATAAAGCTAGGTTGTGTAATGGACAGATGTCCAACCACTGACATTTCAAGACTTGAGGCTATTTTATCTGATGTGATCACCTCAGATTGAATGGCCAGACTCCAATGATCCAAAATGCCATGCAAATGGTTTCTGAAATGAGCACTTGTTGATGGGCCCATAAATAGACTGAAATAAAGTTTGTTTTCATTATTTTTATCTTGTTTGGCTTTGAAACACATCCAACTCCTGTAACCAATATTCTTTGAGTGGTCCAAAGACCATGACATCAAGATCTTGATAAATGTATGTTGTATAAGCTGGATAGCAAAGTATGTGAATATTGTAATCCTTGCATAGTGGGAGTTGTATCCATCCATGAGAAGCATTTGTGCATGTCCATTGGCCTTGCTATGGGTCTTTTGTTTGAAATCCTCAATCCAAAAAAGACCGATAACCTTATCTGTCCAGCCCTTATCGGAATGAGCAATACTATTGTACATTGATATCAGATGTGGACTGTGCTAATATATCATTTACAATGCCCTTAGCTCATTTTCTTGATGCCATGAGGTTAAAAAGCCTTTTCCTTGTAGATCATGGCTGGTGGGATTTCATCCCCATCTGCACATATTGTCACCATTACAGTAGTGTTTTTGCAGTTTCCATCATGTTGCTAATACTGCATCTTTTTGTTCCCCAATGACATGTTATGTTTGACCATTGCCAGGTTGAAATCCTTTTTCATCTGCAGCCTATAGGAAATCTTCTGCAATATCCTGCTCCTTCATAGTGCTTTCCAGTAAGTTGAACCATGCTTTGTGTGTGTGCTCATTGATAGCCTGACCACATGTGGTATCTGAAGCAGAACTTCAAATTTGATCCAATCAGGTATGATGATGTTCAATGAAATGGTTTGTCCAGTTCTTTCCAACTCCTGATTCTGGAAAATTCTCAGCACTTCATGCATGTAATATGCTGTCAATATGGTGCTTCAAGGAGTGATGTCTGAGAAGAAAACCTCATGATACATACTTGAGACAGAACCCAACAACCTGTTCTTCCTCTTGTTTTGACAACCAGGACTTTGTTTCCATACTACTCTGTTGTTGGGTGTGCCCTCCATCTATCTGTCACACACATCAGTATGTAAATTTACATACATTTTATTCTGTCTTATTTGGCTTATTGACTTGCACAACATTTCCAAATCTGACATAGAGACAAATTCTAAGCCTCATTTTGTTGAAATAAGCCAGAATAAGATGGATGTAAATTTACTAATGCAGTGTCTTGGCTGACCCTAATATCCCTATAGCCAGGCTTGGCCTGCCATCTTTTTTCAACAGTGTCACAAATCTTCTAAATGCTCTCTTGGATTACTTTGGATTTTGACCTTTGTTCTTGTAGTATTTCAACTACTTCTGCTATAGCCTCTTCTTGCTTGCTGACCTATAAACATTTCTTTTTAGTCTTTGAATAAGCATGACCCACCATTTTTGCCCAAATGCAATGAGCAGGATTTTCAAGCAATAACATGACCCTATCATTCCACATATTCCATTTTTGGATGTTATCTTTGTGTGGCACTAAGATAAGATGGTGTGCAGAACATGCTTCACCAACTTGTTCATGGCACAACAACACAGTTGCAATAACTGATATTTAGATCACAGATATATGCTTTTTCCTTACATTTATTTGTTTGTTGATAATTTGATGACATGAAAACTCATCTAGTCTCAGAGCAAGTGAATTACTCTAAATTTCACATGAAAACATCATATTGGTCAAGATCCAAACATAATTATGAACCTGTTTCTTAGTATTTAGCATGCTATATACAAAAACTATTATCTAGACATGTTTGGAATGGAGAGACGAGCAAGGTTGGCTTGCTTTTGTGCATTGGTGCAAACAATGGTGGTGGCACAAACAGCAGTGGATGACTGTATAGCATCGTGATGCTGGTTGCTACAGATACACAGGTATACGTTTACGTTAGATGACTGCACACGCCTCGTACAACCCCGCCTTAATCGTGAGCACGAATAGGCTTTGGCAAGTATCTATTACAACGATCAGTAACAGCACGATGTGAACCCCAGAATACATACGCCGCTTCCAGATAGGCAACTTCCCCTGCCGTCAACGCGATACCGGTCACGATGCTCTCCTCCAACCTTTGAATGGAGTTGACACCCACAATGGGACTCGCGACCTTTTGAATGACCCAGGCCAGTGCGATCTGACCCATCTTGACACCCTTAATATTCGCGAGTTCCTCCACGCGGTTGATGATAGTCTTGTCGGCATCTGAGAGCTTCTTTTCGAATATGGTGCCCTTAGCGGAGCTGAGTCGGACACTTTCGGTGCCAATGGGACGGGCGAGGTCTCCTGCCGCGAGAGGTGCCCAAGGTATGACGCCGATCCCGTTGAATTTACAGTACGCCAGCATCTCGCGCTCCTACGTGAGATCAAGAGGACGTCAAAACGATCCATGCAAGGCGACACCCACCTCTTCGCGGTAAAGCAACGAGTACTCGTCTTGCATGCTGACAAACTTGGTCCAGCCGTTCTTGCTCGCCACCTCGTTGAGGTGGGCGAATTGCCAGCACCGCATCGAGCTTGCGCCAATGTAGCGCACCTTGCCACTTTGAACTAGGTCGTGGAGGGCTTTCATCGTTTCTTCAGCGGGGACCTCGGAATCATATCGGTGGATTTGGAGGAGATCGATGTAAGGGGTTTCCAAACGCGCGAGCGAGGCTTCCACCGCGTTGAAGATGGCTGCGCGGGAGAGTCCTTTTTGGTTGATGTACTTTGGCAGTTTGTCGAGGCCGGGTACGACGCTCGTGCGGATGCCTGGATCATCGGCAACGAGACCGAAGCATTTCGACGCGATCACAACCTGGTGACGGGGGATTTGATACTAGCAAGGATGGTGAGAAATGCGGAGGATTTTTTTCAGGAACGAGCACACAAGTACCTTTTGGATAAACTTTGCCACGAGACGTTCGGATTCACCGTTGGAGTAGACGTTTGCGGTATCAATTGTATTAATACCAAGATCCCATGCGGCTTTCATGATCGCGAGAGACGGCTCTTCGTCCAGGACCCACGACTGATTGGGGGCAACCACGTGAGGCTACGATGTCTCAGCGCAGCGAAGAGGGCCATACGCACACTCCATTTCGGTGAACCAAAGCCCATGGCTCCTAACTATGTGAACGACATGTTTAGTCAGGGTCGATGGCAGTCATGCCAAAACCTTTCGCATGAGACTTACAATAGGGACGGAGACTCGGAGGCCAGATTTCCCTAGCATGCGGTACTCGACTTTCGGGGTGGACATGATGGATAACGAAGACAAGAGTGAGGGTGAGGGGTGGTGAGCGACTTGGAGTCGGACTCTGTGTACAGGGTATTGTATTTATGCTGTCCCTGGCTTCGCAAGCCATCTAGCTGGTCTTCTGACCGATGGAGGAATTGACCATGGGCGGGGAGAGTTGAGACTGAGCCTAGTACCGGCGCTGGTAACCAATAAGCCACAGAATATTTTACCGAGTAATTTCCTCGGCTAATAAGAGCTCGGGCCGCGCTCCGTGGATTATAGTGGTCCCGTAGAGCGTTTGGCAGAACAGAGCGTCCCGGGGTATCTGCTTCCCAATGCTTGCCCGTGCCAGGTATGTCCATCACGGTTCACCAGTCCTCCATAACTTTGCACTCCGGATACATCCACTAGTGTCACCAAAACCCTTCGATGACATTACCCACTGGCTCTCCTATGTCAATAATCATGAACAACGCAGGTTATCAGGATAGTATCATGTGTGCACCTTATCTCAAGACAAATGCTTGAACCTGGTAACCTTCGTCAAGATTAGCTCGATATTGAGGTAGGAACTGCACCGTTACACGTGTCTGATCTCTCTACGAGTAAATCCCGGAGTCACGGAATTCCGACATAGAAAAAGTCTGAGAGTCTGAAACGTTTCGGTCAAAGTGGAGACAGGTTTTTATTAGCAATTTTCCCACGTGGCCAATTACTTGCCTTTGTACTGTAATTAAAGCTGCTGAGAGTTTTACAGTACGTACTTTAGCACGGGAGATATTTAATTTGTTCTCACTCCACGACCTTCGTTTCCTTGGACCCTTCTACGGACGTTGCTTGGTGCTTATTGTATTCACGCCAAAGCATTGTAACAACCACTTGTGTAAGCGCCTGCCTCGTTGTCACGAAGCTCGTGCCTTATTTGTGTTGATTTGTTTGCACCTGAACCTGCTTGACGACTTGTACGAACCTATCAACGACGAGATCAGCGTTGCGGCTGTTGATACCTCCTTGGATTGTCCCGGGATACCCTCCATCAACTCCAAACGGAACCGACGCGCCTTTTTGCATTGTCTTTTTCTTCTCCTACACCTTGTGTTCTCCTCGCACGCACCGAATATGCATTTCGGCGATTTTTCAACACTCTGTTCTCAAGTACCGTCATATACCTGGTGCAACCTCTTTTACCGGCAGGTGAGCTTCATTTTCAACCGCGAAAACCTCGTCGATGTCATTGATCATTTCGATCAGGTACTCCAAAATGACCCTTCCCTTCTCAGTGGTTTGTCTGCCAACTCAGCAACGGCCCCCGTGGGCGTAAACCCACAATGTGGGATACCACTGGTGCAGACGAACGGCTCACTCGGAAACATTGCCAACATCATTGTGTGCGGCCTAAGTGCCATCGTTGTCGTCGCTCTCATCGTTTTCTCCAGCCGGAGAAAGGCAGCGGTCGGTACGTTCCCGACCCTCGACTCATCTTTGAAAATTTATTACTGTGGACCCCACTGGGGTATTCGTCATTCGCTCTTTCAAGTTGTCTCCGTCTCCCCGCGGCTCACATGGTCTGCTTCTATAGGACGCACTGAGTTTCGCATATTCCTTGGCTTATACCTTGTGACATTGATATTCCAAATCCTGACGAATGGCTCCGTCATCCAGCAAGGCACCAAAGGCTTGGTCGTTATCACTGCCATTCACGCAGGACTTGTTGCTACTCTTTTTTGGACCTTGCTTAGCAATGCTATCGTAGCGACACAGATCGTCGAGGACGGTACCCTAAGCTCCATGGTGGTACGTTTTTTCTCGTCTCCAACGTGATCTCAACATGGTAACGTGATTTCGAACAGCCTCTTGGCATCATCAGTATCTTCATCTTTGTTGCGACCACGTACATATCTCTTGATATCGCACTGCTGTTCAACAATACCTTTGGACCTTCGAATCCACAGCAATCGCTTAGTAGTATACCGCTCTTCGTGCTGACGAGCATATGGCCTGGAGCGTATGTGTTTTGCCTTCGATTTCGACCCATGCGTGCCTGACGTGGTGCACTCTTCAGTGCTGCTCTCATCTATTTCGGAATGATGCTGTACATTGTGCTAGGCGTCCTCAATGAGGTCAGGCCCGTGTGGTATTACGTGATATCAGCTGTCCTCTTCGTTCTCAGTCAACTGGATTACTTCCTCCTGAACAACGTCATATGTCTGGTGCGTCACCATGTCCTTGGTATCGCAATAGCGGTGCTTCATAGCGTGACTGTCTCCAGGGTGCATCAATGAAAGTTGATGGTTCATTTATCGCGACATTGTTAGAGACTGCAGCTGTTGTCTGCCTATACTTTGGATGGCGAGGCATAACAGAAGGTGCGTGGACAATAGTCAGGTCATACGTTTTTCCCCCTCACTGACGACGCATGATGCAGAGGATTGGGACGTAGACTACTACCCGTCATAGCGGAGCGGAACAGTTGTCAGAATCTCGTTAACTGTATCTGTTATGCTTTTTGATTTCCTCCTCTGCTTCAAGAACTCTTTAACCTGTTGTCATGCTTTATGGCGTTACACGTGTTATCACGCGTTTTTCTCCGATTTCCTTGATCCAATTGTGCCAGTGCACCTAGGTTTTTAAATACCTTAACTCTTCTCTCCTTATCCTGTTGTTACTCCCAGCCTTTTGTTCCCGCGTTACCTTCTGACCATGAGGCTTTGATTCCTGGCTTGCGGTAATTATAGGAGTCCGTTAGGTTGGACTCGCTGGTACATAAAATCGCCTTGTTTACTCTAAACGATGATCTCTCGCCGATGTTGCTTATATCCGTTCACTTTATTAGGTCACGGCGGAGACGTTTGGAGGGTGCTGTACGAGAAGAGGAACCATCCAATGTTCACTTTTCTTGACTAAAGTACGCATTATTTATATGTACCAATTACGGTCGTAACAATTCAGGCGTCGCAGACAGGAAGAACGTATTCCAAAGAATTTTAAAGTAAAAAAAAAAAAAAAAGTGCCTAGCGCACGTACCAATGTCATCATCGTTATAATCGACCGCGGGGAAAGAAAAGGTCCCTGTTGAAACGTGGGCACGGGCTGTGCCACGAATGTGTTTCATATGTCGTTCGATAAGGAAAGTGTCAGCTGCCAGATTCCTCGAACACCGCCGAAACCTGAAACGCGTCTCGAAACACAACACACAACAACCACACCTCAGACTGCCCCCATCGTCCGTTCACATAAAATCCAAGCAAAAAACGCAAAACGCAACACAAAAACGATACCTCGTTCTTCAATCTTCGCCGAGGTCCGCTATAAAGCGCTGCTTGATGATGGGCGTGACGTCGATGCACACCCACCCGTCTGAATCAGGGGACGTCTGGCGTGATTTCCACTTTGGGAGAAACGTAAACCGCAACTTGAGTCGCGAGCTCTTGGACGGGGTAGTCGGTGGCGTTGGTGCCTGAGTGATCGATCCAGGGATGAAACGGGAGAACCGACCACGTCGCGCCCCCCCTATGGCTGAAGCACTCGACGAGAACACCGTCGTGGACGGGTACGGGCAAGAAGGAGATGGAGAAGCAGGGGATGAGGGCGTCCACGGCTTCGGCGCCGCTTTTCTGGGGGTGCATGGCATGGAAGTCGTGCCAGTTGGGGTGGCATCACCATCCCAAGGTCGACGTTTGCGCAGCAGACCTCTGTGGCGGGGTAGGTACGGCCACGAGCCGGCAGGAGAGACGCATTCGTTCGGCCGGGGCCATTCGGGGACTATGCAAGTCTCACAGATGCGCGTGCTTTGGCGAGCACTGTCTGTAACATCGACATAGTTGGACGTGGAGGTCGTCGTCGTCGAGAATCGTGACCTCTGGGTCCAAGAAAAATGATCAATGATAGAAAAATCAAAAGGATCGGGGCAGAAGGGCCTTTGATGAAAGGGCCTCGATCGATCAAAGGCTGAGATGGACTTACGAGATTCGCGGGTTTACTCCCCGAACTCGAGTCGCTCTCCGAGTCGAGCATCAGGTCAGACCCAACTCGGGGTCTTCCAAAATCGGACGGCGTGCGGAAAGTCGACTCCACGTCCAACAAATCCATGCATGAAAGTTGCAAGGATCGCTTTGGTTTGAGTTGAATATCGTGGGAATATACGTCCAACCCATCAAACGTCGAGGAGGCACGCGTTTGCATACAACGTAACGTGTCCTGCCCAGCCTTCGCGTGGAGGTGCTCCGAGGGTGCGCGACGTAGGAATGCATTGAAGGCGTCGTGGAATGTCGCCAGCGTTGCAGTGTTTTCACCCGTCATGGTGACTTCGTCACTGTCTCGATCGACGGAGATAAGCTGCGACTCGTCGTCGTCGTCAAATGTGTCAGGCGGTGTCCCTGATAAGCTTTCGGACTCCAACAGCTCTGCGCCCGAGAACGTGACCATCCCTTCATCTGGGTCCCATAGTGCTGCAAACGTCAATGCAGTCTTTGGAGGCACGACTTCTGACCAACGGCTGAGGTAGGCAGTGCTGGAAGTATTACCGGTCGGGTTATCTAGTGAAAGACAGAACTGCGAGGCAAACCGGGGCATGAACGGAAAGAAGGGGCCTACGTAGGAGCATCGGTGTCTTACCTTATTGCGACTTCGACCCGAAGACATACTGAGGAGAAGGCTGGCAGGCTGAGTGACAGTCTGAAGGAACGGGAACGGGGGTCCGAGCAAAGCGTGGCGGAGTTTCGGGGACAAGGACACGGTGGCAGGGCGGTGTACAAATGATGAAACTAAACGGACCGCCTAAGCATGTAACGAAACGGGGGCGTATACGGGATCTGTGAACGTGAATCCAGTCGTCGTATGCTTGCACATGTGGCGAGAGGAGCAAAACTGCTGCAAGGAAGGACGAGCGAGTTGCCTGTATGATCAAAACTTTATGTGACACACATTGATAACTGCTCCACACCCTCGTGCATCAAAAGAAGCAACATACCGGGAAATCCCTTCTTTATGAGAACACCCCTTGCGGGAGACTTGTGCAAAAGGGCAAAACCTTCAAGTTTTCGACGAAGACCGTATCTGATAACATCATTTCGAGTCAAAGTCGGGCATTTACAGTATGTCGAAAGGTTGGATCCTCATTGCGGATATCCATGTCGGGCAGATCTATAGTCATGTGCATGACACATGGTCTACAAAGTCATCTCCGTGAATCCACAAACGGGACACACGGCGTATGTTGGATCCCAAGAATGGAATGTCGCAGAACCAAGTCATCGATTAGCCAGGTCGCCGTACCATTCAGTGGGAATAAGTGGGTGATCTCTCATTCATGTAGAGGGTTTCTCGTTATCATGAACGCCAACTGTGCGGGGGAGTGGACGACTAGGGAGTACGGACCATGATCATGAACGGCTCATAGGAGAGAGGTTTGCACACGACGAGAAAATTTTAGTCCGGTGTCTCTTGAAGTGGCCAATCCGAATGCGTGGGTATGAAGACTTTATAGCAGGCCCTGCAGGGTGGTAGTTCGTCGTGAATAGCGTTTCAATCGGCCGCACGCGGATCAGATGGAGAAATAGGAGTGCGAACAGAGGTCAGGGCTCAGTGCTCAGCAATGATGGACGGTGTGACTTTAGGAAGGTTACTGACTGACTGAGCCAGAGGAGGCAGTATCACGATCAAAAATCACTGCCTTCTTGGATGTGTTGGCACCGCAGCCAGCAAACCAGGCGAAACCAACGTAGGGTGGAAAGAGTCACGGTGAACCGAACCAGACGATGCGGTGCAATCGCGGAACGAAAGCAATGCAGGTCAAGTCTGTACCTATGAAATGATTGTCAGTTGGAAGGGTAACCAGTGCAGAGGCCTTCGAGACGTCGAAACATGACGCACTGGTGGCCTGACAGTCGTAGACTCGTAGTGGGGGCGGCTGCAATCTAGGCGTGTGACACTAGTACAGCTTGTCGCCGACGAAACTGCGGTACGTTCAAACACCATTGTACGCTAGCACCGTCTTCAACCATTCGTTCATATCAAATTTTTTACTTATTCGCACCTCTCCTTTCGTTCTCTTATTCGACCCGCCGCGCCCGTTTTATGCAAGTTGTCGGATGATGAACTCCTCGACTGGGCTATCTCGACGACGTGTGGCAACCGCCTCCACTTCTTCGGTTTCCGGAGAAGAACTGACTAGCCCAGGCCGGCACACGAACGGCTCAGCGTCAAATGGTGCAGTAGCTACCCACGCAGGTTCTGCATTCGAGGGCGGAAACAAAATTGCGTTTGACCCGCGCGACATTGATCAAGACAAAGAAGACAACCGCCATGGTGGAAAATTTCCCCGTCTTACCATCATGGAGGAAGTTCTGCTGTTGGGACTCAAAGACAAACATGTACGTAGTATGACACCTTGGTTTGTTTGCCGCATTCCGTCATTCGCGACCCATGGTTGCGATTTCCGCACCACGAGCGCTAGATCATGTCCCTGTGCGGATCATTTCGAATACATAGTGCTTTTGTGGCATCCTACCACCGTTGCCTTTGGCACTTGTAGCTGACCGTTGAACAGGGCTATCTCTCTTTTTGGAATGACAGCATCTCTTACGCCCTCCGGGGATGCATACTCATTGAACTCGCGCTTCGCCGTCGGATAGCACTCGTCAAGGACGTAAATCGACGGAGAAACCCCCTGCCAGACCGCCTGGTGGAGGTCATTGATGATAGACACACAGGCGAGACAATACTCGACGAGACACTCAAGATGATGAAGGCCCAGGAGGGAGACAAGTTCACAATAAATAGCTGGATCGATCTTTTGAGTGGTAAGTATTTTAAGCGCCGTCGCGAGCAGGCTATGAAGGTGCCTTTGCTATGCGACAGCCTTTCTATGTCGCACAGGGGTGACTTACCGACCACCTATCTTCAGGAGAAACGTGGAACGTCATGAAAATTGGATACCAACTCAAACAAGTTCGGGAGCGCCTCGCAAAAGGCCTCGTGGACAAGGGCGTTCTTCGCACAGAGAAACGAAATTTCCTCCTTTTTGATATGGCCACTCACCCCGTTGCCGATGTTCGGACCAAAGAATCCATCATTACACGCATCGTGTCACTCCTGACGGCGACCACGTCCGCCGTCCCACCCAACGCGCTCGACAAGGAAGGCACGCAATGCAGAGTTACACGTGCCGTGTGCCTTGCCTGCGCTGCGTATGCGGCGAGCGTCCTCGATAACGCGTTTGGCCGGTTAACCTACGAGGACCGCGAAGCTGCTTTCCAAAGATGTGACGAGGTATTATCAGAGTTTGCATGTTGGCCCTTTGGCAGTAACGCCAGCTCTGGCACTGCGAGCGGTCGGAGGCGAGAGGCGGTGAGGATCGGTATGGGGAGTGCTTTACCCAGTGGACGCGAGAGCATACTCGGTCTCGTGCAGGAAGTGAAACGGGAGATGAATGGCGAGGAAGACCTTGGATTCGAGTTGATCGCTGGGGTGTTGGAGGTCCTTTCGAAACTAGACTCACTGTTGTGAGAAGTCCGTCCACAGTTGAAACGATGCATCGCCGCCGTATATTCTTTGACCGACCGGCGGTGGGTTCTATGTTTCACTACTTATCGAATTCCGGTCCTCTATAATATTGAATATTTCTTTTTGATTTCCTCCATGGATGGTCGTTGGTTTGAAACGTGGGTGCAGTCACTCTGGCACTGCCCAATATTTAGGTTACGGCCCGTTGATTTAGGACGGAGCCGGAACCGACGGTCGGTCAACGCACCCTGACCGACTTGAATTAGCTCGACTACGAAATTCCCTTCTGTACACTCAAATATCCCATGTATCCCACTCCAATGCTTCTAGCACAACGAGAAGGGCTTCCCCACTGCACTTCATCTTTCTGCTCAGTGACGACTGTTGTAACAGGTTCCGAAGTCACTCATGTCACTGGCCTCCGAGTGTGATTCGAGTCTGCTCCACTGAGTCACCGACTCGGTCGAGGCCATGTCAATGTCGTTGTCATGCCCAGTTGGCAGATTGGAGTCAAGCCAATCTCGGCGCATACTGAGCATGTTCAGTGTGCCTCGCCACTTGATGACAGGAACACAATGTGGAGATGTCAAAGTCGACGGTATGAAGGCTTCCTCAATGGTGTGTATAGGTCTGTGCTCAATGATCTACTGTTGGGTTGCAACGATGCTATTGACGGATCTAGATATGATATTGAATTCGAATGGTTGATACCTCTTGGCAGTTCCATTTGGTTGAGCCTAGTAGATGCTGACATCATACGTTTATCAGCCATATGAGTAAGTTCGGGACAATCGAGAATGTCTTGATTGCAGGGGTCTGTGGGAGATTCTGGGTAAAGGACTCAGATTATCAACAAGAAACACTACAAGAACGTTCTAATTCATCTTGTTTAAGTGCTTTTTGTATGTTCTGTTGCAGGGCTAATCTTCTTGCTAACCGTTCGACAGCTTCGCTGCAAAGGTCACCAGGTAGGTAGCAGTGGTTAAAGACTCTCGCATGGACAAGAATGTGCAATTCTTTGCCAAACCCAAGTTTTGTGGCTGCCCTTGCTAGTAGCAAGATAGTGGACGAGTATCTCGCCCAGTTTGCGGAGTCAACCATCCTGATCGGCTTGTCTTTCGAAGTTTCGACAGCTTCCCGACCCGGGGAGGGATCCAACAACTGCCGCGAATTCATCAAACGGAGCTAGAGAACAAAAGACATCAACCACCTCCGGCAATGCAAGTGAAAAGACAGTCCTTGCAGCAAGGGAAACCCACCATGAAGGTCATCACAAAATTTGATGATCCGGACTACTGTACATCTCCTCCGATGAAGACGAGGATACTCGATCGGGTGGTGTCCGGATGCTCCCACTCCTGCTGAAGATTTCGAGGCCTCGGAGGCCCGAGCAAACCGGCATCCAAACAAGTCCTTCAGAACAGCACCCACTGGCAGAAATTTCGCGAGGACGTTGACAACAGAACTAGCTAGGCCGCATTCGGTGAGAACGACACGCCCTTTGGCACGGTTGACAAGAGTTTGCACACTATGAGGGCAGCGCTGATGAATATCAAACTTTGAATTATTCGCCGCGGACAGTGTCAGTTCTACCCAATCAACTCAACGCACTGTCAGTTTGCTTGGCCTAATCAACCCAACCTTAAATAACGTTCACCCCACTGTCTGGCAATGGCATATCGGAACTGCCTTGGCTCAGGTCAGACCGTATCTTGGCAACGTTTCCCCTGTCTGACGTTGTCTTTCCGAGGGGAAGGCTCACACCGTATTCACTGCAGGCTTCCTGGCTAGTCTTGCATCTGTTGACTGGTCTCCACCCACAAATATTGTAACTGTGGATAGTTTCCCACCGTGTCCGCAAGGCCAACGAGAAGGAGAATCTGTATTGGAAATTTTACTTTGTGCGCATCGCACTGGTTTTCGCAAATCTATGAGACGGAATAAAACCATCCGTTGATCCTCCCATGGACGAATTCGAATACCGGCCCATATCCCACGTCGTTAGGTCATTGGATTATGCGCTTACGCATTTGAACAAGACCACGCGGGTTCTCGATCAAGACTCAGGTGATCAGGTCGTCGTCATTGCCGTAGCTTGACAGGAGGGAAACGACGTGACGTATCATTAGCACTTCCGACGGGGGGCGGTGGCCGACGGTTTAACGCTCGTCCACTGACAGGGACATGTGACTGACCCATCGCTATTGTTAAAGTATGTGGCCAGATCTATCCCACATCAAGCGCGAGATGCCGCTGATTCGTTACACAAGTCCGATGTCGGTCGTGCGGTATGTCGGACCCCGTGCGGTAGACGAGATGGGCGGTGCGCTACTTTCGCGGTACGTTTGGTGCGTTTCGGAGACGCGAGTAAGCATGGTGCCTAGAGTGTATATTCGAAATAGCAATAACAAACTTCTCCGCGAGATCAAGAACTATCTCAATGACGAGGCTGGCGAGCAGAATCCCTATGGCCGGTGTCCTCAGTGCCCAAAGAAAGTTTTAGCCTCATGATCGCTGAAAAAGCTTACAACTTCTCGGATGCAAAAGTATGCTTCCAGAGCGGCCGGACGTGCACGGACTCATTCAGTCTAGGTACCGGAACGTGCAGCACGATGCCGCTGTCATCAAGATGACAGGTCCCTGAGTTTGATGACCGAGGGGTTGATACAACCAGATGTAGATGACACCCCCCGGTTAAGTTGACGATATGACAACTTGTACCTGTTCAGAGAGTACCTGTCAGCATGACGAACAGAATGACGGGGACTGAGACGGGCGGAGCTCTACCTAAGTGGCAGGCGGCAGGTCGTGTTTCAGGACCGTTGATGATAACAGGGTCCAGAGAGGTACGAAGAGTTAAGTGAGTTACAGACATTCCTGTGCTAGGGGTACGCGTCCGTGGGCAATACGGCAATTGAAGTTTGATTGCGTGAACCCTTGAATTGTTGAGCACTGTTGGGAATGTGATGCGGCGAAGCCTCGTGCGCTTCGAGGAGATCGCATTCGGGTGTTGAGGTCTGAGGGTCTAGCCCCGGACTCTCATGCAAACGAGATTTGATGATCTCTGCAATGCGGTCTATGGTTTCTTGATCATATTTGCAGTGCCGCAATCAACGCACTATGTATATGGCTTGACTCAAGCACCTTTGAATCAGGGATGCTGTGCACTGTGAATCCCCAGTGGAGCATAACCTGACACATGCCTCTCGACGCTCACTTATCTCTATGCCATTGCATTAGCATCTGTCCTGCATGAGTATCCAAGCTTGATATAAGAAATACGCATCTTCGTCACGCATCTCCATCACCTCTCCGTGCCAGTTTTGGTAGAAAAATAAAGTGTGGACAGCCAACATGCGCAGTAGTGGTGTACGACATCGGACACCCCCCCGTGGAAGCAAGCCTTTCCTAAACTGGACAATTTATAAACACACCCAAATTAGTAAGAGAACAAATAAAGAGGGATTCCGACGAATTAATTGGTCGCTTGTCGTGATGAATGATTCGCTTCGCTTGTCTGTCCCTTTTATCATCTTCCCCTCCATTTTCTTGTTTTTCCCTCTCCATACACACTTTTCAAAATGGGGTTCCACTACGATTCCTCGGACCCATTGGCCGTCGTCACCGCACCACCCCCCAATGAGGCCCCAGAAGAAAAGGCCGCGCGAGAAGAACGCGAAGCCGAAGCTCAGAGAATCAGCGACCAGATCGACGAGGAACTCCGCGCAGAGAAAGTTGCACTCAAGAAAGAGGAACAGATTGTCAAAGTCCTATTACTCGGCCAAAGCGAAAGCGGTAAGTCCCAGTATCCAGTTCGGAGTATTTCGGGCCCTCTCGGTCGGCATCTCGGTCCTTCTCCAGAATCACAGCTGACGGTCTTGTTATTCGGGTGCACACAGGGAAATCTACCACCCTCAAGAGTTGGTGATACGCCTCCATCCGAGCCTTTTGGAGTGCTGAAAACCTGTGCCAGATTTTCGGATGCGATTCGCAAGGGACAAATGGGTGCAAGAACGTGCCTCTTGGAGGACTGTCCTACAGCTTAACCTCGTGCGCTCCGTGAATACGATCCTCGAGGCACTACAAGACGCCTTCGACAACAATGACGAGGAAGATGCCCTTCCTTTCACGGACAAACATCATTTACTTCGGCTTCGGCTTCGTCCCCTCCGCGGTGTTGAGAGCGACTTGAAACGACTACTTGGTGTAAAAGCTGAAGATACGCTAGAGCGCTCTCCCCAGACGTCACCAAGGCTTTCACCTAGGACGTCCTCTGAATTCTATGTTCGATCTCGCAACTGGCGCAGTTTCCTGCAGGCTTCTCGCCTAGATGACGCAGAGAGCTCCCGCAAACCGATTAAACACGACGGCGTGAGCACTCAAGATGTCACCGAAGTCATTGCGAGCTGCAAAAACGACATAGTCGCACTGTGGACAGACCGCGTCGTTCGCGAAGTGTTGCGGAGACACAGGGTCCGTCTAGAAGACTCTGCCAGTTTGTTTGTCCTGTTTCTTTGCTACTTGACACGTCGTTTGTTAAGTCGCACGCGATCTCCAGTTTTCTAGATAACTCAGAGCGTCTCGCCACTCGTGATTATGAACCAACGGACGACGATATCGTCCGTGCACGTCTACGTACGCTAGATATCCAGGAACACGAGATGAACGTTGCGGAAGGTAAGTGGGGTGTTCTCATTGGTTCACATCCAACCAATAAAGACTTTCCCAGATGGGGAATTGCAAACCTGGAAGATTTATGATGTCGGCGGTTCGCGTACGCAGGTACTTCTACCGTTTTTTCCCTCCAAATTCTATACTGCCGTCATTAATCGCTTACAATTTCACAGCGTAATGCGTGGCTGCCGTACTTTGATCAAGTGAATGCAATCATCTTCCTAGCTCCTATATCATGCTTCGACGAACGATTACAAGAAGATCCAAGGGTGAACCGGCTCGAAGACTCGTTCATTTTATGGAAAGCCATCTGTTCATCCAAGCTCCTGAGTCAGACGACCCTTATCATCTTCCTCAACAAGGTCGACATCTTAGAGCACAAGATCGCAAATGGCGTCATGGTGAACCGGTATCTGCCCTCGTACGGGGACCGCCCCAACGACACCCAATCCGTCGTCAAGTGTACGTGCGCCACTTCCCACCCACCTTTGTTTGCTACTGTGCCGCCCCGCGAGGTGTCTCATAGGGACTGATGACACCTTATGGTGGTTGTTCTCTATATAGACCTCCGTCAAAAATTCAAGGATACTGTCAAACACAACTCCCCGGAACCACGGATGTGTCATATTTATTCCACGTCGGTCATCGTTGAGTCGATTTTTCCCCTCGTACTTTCTGTTTCGTTGATCTCGTGCTGGCTCTTTTTTTTTAAAAAAAAACGAACAGGATACGCGAACGACGGCGCAAACGTTATTATCTGGTATGTAGGCAGATCTTTTTTTGCTATTTCTCTCGGCAGGTTTACTTAATTCTGGGTGGTTTAGTACGCGATGGGATCATACGGGCACACCTGAAGAAAGCTAACTTAGTATGAGGCACTTCTCCGATCACTTGTTTTACGAGGTAGATGCTTAGCCGAATAATTTAGATCCGGTGATGCTGACACCCACAAACACCCATTCGCAAAAAGAAAACAAAATCTACGACTCATCCAGAAGGAGGACTTGATTTCACGCAATTATCTCGGGGATTACACATACATGCTTGCTAGGTATCTTTCTCAGTGTTAACCATTGCTGTATAATACACAAGTATCGAGTACCTGCTCTGTGGCTGCTGCTATCGCCTTCTATGATTTAAATTCATACTCGCTGGCCCTGTAATGTCACAACGGATTCCAACCTTCTCCCATGGGCCATTTAAGATTGTCAGATTCTGTCAAGAAATCCCGATTTGGGCCGGCTCTCCTGCGTGCACTTCGGTCCTCTCCCGAACTTGGTTCGTCATCTGTCGTCGGCTCAGAACCCGGATCCCAGTCCACATTAGCAGCGGCCCACCGCGTATCCGTCATCAAACCTTGTTCGCCTTCTTCGCGCCACCGGGCCCCGCCAAGCTGTGCGTGATGGACGTAACCCCGCCTGCTGATGCCCGCCTCTGCCTTGTATCGCACGGCGTCAAGTTTGGGCTGGGCTCTCAGGTGGAGGTTGGTGAGCGTTTTCTGGATATTGGCCATGGGCGACGAATCGGAGGGATCTCGCTCCTTATCGCGCGTGAGCGAGATGTGGCGAGAGAGGCCATGGAACGAGGCCGTGCGTCCATGCGGTCCGGCGTGTACAGGTAAGATGGGGGGGAAAGTGGGAAGGTCGCCCATGTCCGACGTGGGCGTCAGCTGCATGCTTTCTGGACGTTTCCGTCGGGGAGGTGGAGGCGGGACTGACGGCGAGGACGTGACAGATCTGGAACGCGCGACGCGGTGCGAGGAGGGGGAGGACGACTGGGAGTCATTCACGTTGGGCTCTGTTGACGTGGATGGTCGGCGGCGTGGGTGCATCGGCGGTGGTACCGGCCCGGGACCGAGGACAGCGGGTAAGCCAGGGTAGTCGGTGTGCGTCGCTGACGCACCGAGCGCGTGGATGTCCCGGCTGGGTAGTGGTGGCCTAAACGGTGCAGCAGTCGGCGATGCCAGTGTCGCGCTCGCCACTTGTTCAAGCGACAACACCGAGCTCGACGTCGACGAGGGTAGACTTGGTTTCCGTCGCCGCGGTAAAGGCGGAATGCAGGTCGTGTCGTCTGATCCCCCAGATCCAGACGCGGGACCGTACCCGTTGGGTGGCTTTTGAACCTGCTTGGAGGGGCTGAGGCTGCGCGTCCGCGTCCGGGTATTGGAGGAGGTGTTACTGGCGGAGGAACTGGACGAAGACGTTTTGAGGACTTGGAGGACGCGTTCTCGATCCAGTTGTTCTTCGGCGCGTTTCATCGACTGTGCGTGTTTACTCGCTTCGAGGGACTGCCTCATGAGGGGACTCATCACATGGGTTGGTTTCATAGGAACCAAAGGGGGACCAGAAGGCGTCGTGTTCAATGTGCTTGGCGTCGGAACAGAATCCGAGGGTCGACGGGGAGGGGCTGCGAGCAACGCGGGTTTGCGGGGAAGTGGCGGGGGGAGTTTACCGTGATTCGAAACATTCGTGAGCAGTACGGTCTTGTCCTGACCGATGTCGGGCTTGTCGAAGGCGAGAAACGGGTTATGACCACTCTTGCCGAGGCGCTGCTGGGGAAATACGGGTACAGGTTCGGGATCTGCTGGTGGCACAGGCGTCGAGGCGTGTTCCATCGATCTGCGCGTGAATGGATTCGTTTCTGGGGATGACATGATGAGCGGGGGTGGTTTCTGACGGTCGGGGTGAGATGGAGGTGCTTGGACGGGTCGTTTGGGAGGGGAGAGTGGTCGAGGGACCTCTAGGACTTTGTCTGATCTCGGAGATGCTATATAGAGTTGTGATAAGCAAGCCAGGTTGTGTACAGGATACGAGGAAGAAACGTTGATACCCGATCACCGGTCGAGACAGACACGAAACCTACTCACCCTGAACGAATGCGAGCGTTCGGTCAACCCCTTTACCCGACTTGGCGTGTATAACAAGACGAAATGCTGCAAAAAATTGGCCGCTTGTGAGCGTGTCTGCAGGCAGCATCTTGGGACAAAATAATTTGAGGATCTATATGAAAGGGGGTATGATGTTAGTTTGTTGGCGCGAGCTGGTGTAACGCCAGAACTGACAGCATCGATGTCGGACGCTGGGACGTCAGAGTATCTACCGCGGAGCCAAGCTCGTGCTTCACGTGCCCCAACGGATGTTCGTTCGTAGCGAGCGTCGTCACGGACGTGGGTGGAACTTGGGATGTTGTTGTTGCCGTCGGCGGAGTCCGTGGCGAGATCGCTGAGCGATGCGGTGTACAGGTTGTATTCGGAGTCGCTGAGAGCAGAGACATGAAGCGTAAGTGGACGCATGGTCACTGCTCTGCGCTAAACGTCGTCGTCCTCGTTCGTGGGTAGAGACAGAAAGAAAGAAAAAGATATACAGAAGTTTCAAGAAGAGGTGGACAATTGAAATGTGACTTGACTACCACCAGCGCTTAATACTAAGTACTAAGCCGCGGCACGTGTTGACTTTACTGACTTTACCTCCACCGTCATGTAGAGACACTTTGCAAAGGTATGTATCATCATTGTATCGTCGTCGGCGTTGATTTGGGACTACCTGAGCGTCGTATGTGCAGACATGTCACACGAGTCGTTCGATCCGTATATTCGGTTCTTATTGGAGCAACCGCCAGCTGACACAAGTCTGGCAGCGGATGTGCCTACACCACCACGCTGGCACGAATCATCCTCACTCGACGACCCTCCACCATGGGAACCACAATTCGAGGATCTCTCATCCCCGTCGCCCCTACCGCTACTACATAGGCGTCCCCTTGATCCACCCCCACTCTGTTTCTCCATTCCCTCCCCACTGCGCATCAGATCCCACCAATTCCCACCGTTTCGCATTCCTGCGGTCAGCGACAAGCTCACGGACGGATTCCGCGTGCTCTATCCCCACAACATATTCGAGAGACACGGCATCAACCGCGCAGACTGGGTCCGTTTTCTCGAAGACCTGGGTATCGCCGCGCGTCTCTCGGGCGAGGGTCTCAGTGCCGTCGGGTCCCGCGTGCCCGTCACACCCCTGCTCGCCCATCGCATTTTTCCTTCCCGCGCCATCGGTGCAGTCTACGACAGCCATTTCGCACGAAACCCAGCAGAGGAAGTCCGTGCGCTAATCCAGATATGGAACCAGTGTGCATTCGAGCGACGCAAGATCAGAGTGTCACTTCATGTACAGCCGATCGGGACGAGCGGAAAGAAGGGCTACACATTGGTCGTCGAATCGTTGTGACCGGACGTTCTTTCGTCTGTTCATTGTACGATGTATTTCTAACATGGCACATGCGTCCTGTATGTCATTATCTTCATCGTCATTATCATTTGTCTGCTTATGTTCTGGAATACGATTGTCATGGTTGCTTCATAGGCCACTTGTGGTGCCTGCTGAGTGGGGCAGATCAATGTTTATCAATTGTGTGTCGTCTCTGGATTCAGCAAACCGGCGGTTTCATCATTTCTGTCGACTGTGTATTGGCCTCGGAACGGTAGGGTGGGCCGCGGGCCAGGTCTGCATTTGAGCGGACTCTAGGAAGCACGCAAGACGTCCAATCGGGCACGGAGATAAACTTTCCGGCAAGTAGCCTCGCTTTCCCATCCTCTCAGAAACACTGACTGTTCTTGCCTACTCAGTCAATCCCATGACGCTGCAAAAGCTTACCAGAGCCAACGGCTTGTCTAGTTGTCCATGGCTAGTGACTGGAGATCTTGTCACGGGTGAGCACAGGAACAAGCTGCTCAAGTTTCCATCGACTCTTCCGTCTCAGATGAGATATGATCAACGCGCATGGGTCCCAGGATATCCGTCGGCGACGCGACCAACGACGCTGCTTATTATCCGGCTGAAAATACTCCACCAGACGCTTCAAGAGGCCGTTGGGGCGGGGTGAATATTCTTCACATCGTGACTTTGGAAAACCCTCGGCAGGACGACGGCTACATTGCATATGCGCATTTTCCAAACTATGAAGTGAGCTCTGCTCGTGAAGCGGTCGACGAACTTCACGACGAACCGAGCTTGCATGCGAAAGTGATTTGCAGGGCTTACCACGGCACGATCAACTGTCTTTATCGCCTCACCTTTTGGTCGTTAGGGAGGATCCTCGAGAGGCGAAAATTATGGGTGTTCGTCTTCTCAACGGGTCACTACACTTTCTTTAATCTTTCCGCAAGCCACCAGCCTACGGCATGTCCTTCCTAACTTGGAGAAAATGGATGCCCTTGAAGATACACGCCGTCATCTCCGCCGACAGCAAGGCTCGCCTATTGACTGTAGTTTCGCATTTTATTTTAGTCTCACCACATACACTGTCTCTGCACACCTGGTAACAGCGCTCAATTGTCCTGATTAACGTTAGCTCTGTTTTACAAGCTCGATCCATCAGGTCTAGAACAATCCTATTCGGTTGAAGATGGGCGCAACAAAATCTTTGAGGCAGACTTCCTGACTCCATCAAATGCTGTTTGCTTCTCATGCGTGATATCTGGGAACCACCATCATGACGACATGCACGCTCCACCGTCCTCTATAGCTAACTTCTTATCAATTGCATCATTCGTTATCACGATGCTGCGCTTGACTAAACGGAAATAAGTTACCTGTGTGAAGGCAACTACAGCAAATTTGCACATACCCTAAAACTCTTCATTAAATTATCTCACATTTCTTCCATTCGACAAACACCACATCATGAGCATCTACGCGTCTAAGTTCGTCGCTTGCCGATTGCAAATTTTTCCACTGTGAGATGAAATCAGCATTTCCATGTCGAACACATTTCAAAGGACCGCTTAGATCGACTTTCGGAAGACTGATCCAGCAAGTTAACGCATCGCTTTCCGGCGGTACCAACCGTATGTATTGTGACCGATTGTACTGTAATCCATTGCCCGGCTCTGTGATCTCCTTGTCGCTCGGGCATGAACGAAAAAAAAAAAGTATAACCACCTTTTCGTATACTGTAGCCATATACGACGCTCGATGCATACGGAAAAAAGTTATATCATCATCTTTTTAGCACAACCAAAATAGGAATTTGAAGTTCACCGGCAAACGTTCGTCTTTTGATTGCCAGTAACAAAATTTCCGCCAGGCAAGGCAAGGCAAAGGCATCGTGGCTCTCGTTTTCGGTCGTCTAGACTGGGACGAACCGGAATTCGATGAGAGGAGCCTGCGAGCAATGTGCAAAGTGGAGTGGGAGGATCCCCAAAACCTGCAGTTATCGGGCACGGTATCGAGTCTACGGTTGTGGGAAGTGATGCATTGATGGCGAATCAAGCCATTCTGGCGAAAGCGACGAGGACTAGGGAGGTCGGCACGCCGGGCGGTGGTTATCAGTCGATATCGATATCACTGGGTTGATACGCCTAATCAGAGCTGACCCAAACGGTGGTGAAGCGGTGATAAAGGCCCATTTTGTTGATCTGTACGCAGTACACGAAGCTTCATACGAGCGATGCTTGATATTGTCATCCCTTGCAGTACGATCGATGTCGTGTACTCTCGGTCCAAGTAATTCAGTTCGGCCGAACGCCATTCGTAGTGAGTCCTTGCCTAGCCGCAAACGGTCTAGAGCTTGGGAGTGAAACAGTGCTTTAGGGAAAATGTTGGCCAGAGATTTGAGACCAAGCTCCACGGAACTCAGTCCAGTGGCATCACGTGACTATTTAACAACACCTTCATGCCAATTGTAATGGTGCTCATTTCTGTGCCCTGCCAGGGGCCCGCTCCGAATATCCGTGGCCAGGAGCTAAAACCAGATAAGATGCTATTCATCATGACCTTGGAAAAGCATTACAACCTGCCCGCCCATATCCGACGACCGGTATCGCGGAAAGCCTCACAATCACCTCAAGGATAGACCCATGATGAATCATGAAGGATGATGAAAGGCCTACTGACTGATACGCAGTGTTTTTCGCAGTGCTATACAGAAGATATGGAACTCATGCTGATTCAACCAACACTGCAGTGTTTCAATGGACGCTCTTCTCCGAGAGCGCTGTCAATCGATTTCATGGATCGCCCCTACCTAATGGTACCAGAATTTCCTCCCCGACTCACTTGGTTCTACGCGTGGGGCGCTGTAGGTTTGACCGGGCTGGCTTGGTGGCATCAGCAAACTATGGAAAACGCGCAAATTTCCTTTTCAGATGGAGGTGAAGGACTGCCGGCCGCGGACGAAAGACGAAAAAGGAAATGCGACGATGATTCAGAACCGTCAAACGACTCGAGGAATGTCGCTGAGCGACAACCAGTGACTGCACACCTTGTCATTCATGACGACTTGCGGCAAGTCCCCCCCCAAAAAAAAAAGAAAAAAAAAAAACAAACAATATTCTCACCGAGGAATCAAAATAACTCTCCCCCAAAACAACACGTGTGTTCGAGACGCGGCAAAAAAAGATCTTCATTTCCAATTGCGCAGCTGTGCTGCGGACGGAGATGTTCCATTTTTTCGTGTCGTGGGGTGCTGTAACAGTCGATAAAAATACACTGTTCAGCAACGCTGCGGAAACGTTCGTCTCGAGAACATTCGCGGAGAAAATCAGTCAGATAATTAACCGGCCCATCCGTTTATTAAAAAAAAAAAAAGAAAAAAAAGAAAAACGTGCCCTACGTTGACGACATATACATTCTCGAAACGTATCATTGCGATGTTCGGTTGCTGCGGAGTCGCCTTCGCTGCTGCGGCGGAAGACGTATCGTCAATAAGTGCAGCCAATAGTCCTCGCATGGAATTGTATATTACGTCTTCCGAAGTCGCGCATCAGACCGACCTCACTGTTGGTACATGAAAGGACTGCGGAGAAGGGATTCCTCGGAGCATGTTGGTATGCTGGGCCAACTTATCCGCGGTTCGTACCACGGAATTGGTATATGCGTCGTCTAATGATATGACGCTAGATGGGGTGTATCGGCTTTTACCTTTCTAATAGCACCATGGTGGTTTGTTCGTGCGTCGTTGTTTCGCCTCCATCAGGCGCCTGGTGCTACTTTGGGTGAAGATCTGTGATTTATGTAAAAAGTGGATGAGAGAGATAGGTTGAGTTTTAACTCTTCACGATGCTGTCTTTTAATAGATTCATGCTAGCCAGATAAGCGGAACGTTGCTGGTATTTTTGGCATTGGTGGTATATTGCATCAGTCTAGAACAGTGTGCGGGACATGGCGTAGTGAAGAAACTGTGACACGGGTTGTTGTAATACACTATGAATACACGGCAAGGATCTGTACAGTCAATGCGGCTGTTCGTCACGACAAAAATGGGATAAAACTGAAAAGTATGAGTGGGCAGACGGAAAGAAAAGAAAGAGAAATGGATGGTCGAGCAAAAGATTGTCGCGGATGCCACGCTGTGACATAACCATAGTAGCTTTAGAACTTCAACTGCGCTTTTTAGCGAGAATTGATCGGAGGTTCACACGATCGCTAAATTGCAAGTAAAGTTCTTCATCCTCTTTGAAAAGTTCCGCGGGAGTCTCAGGAAATGACGGGTGTGGGACGTATCCGTGGCTACCGTCGAGTAACGCGTAACCCTGGTGGGCATCGCTGACGACCTCTGTGAGGGAGACGAGTTCCTCCTCAAGGCGCTTCCAAATCGTGGACCATCTCCGGACAGAGTTTGTTACGCTGGGGACATAGCTGGCGCACGAGCGAAGCTCCAGACGACGCAAACTCGCCTTGTGACGAATGATAAACTCTTCGATGCCGTCAGCAGAGGGTGTGGGATCGAAAACGATGTTCTCAAGAACGAGGGTCTCGAGCGCAGGGTAATGGGAAGAGCGAAACTGCGTGTTGAGACTGTGATAGAGACCTTCAGGGCTCCGTAGGACAAGGGATTTCAAGTTGTCGTTCGAGACAGGAAGCAGCGAGCTGATCGAACCATTGATAGCTTTGGAGCCTGACCAGGCGCCAAGCTCCGAGTTCGCGACGACGGACATGGAGAAGTGTTGCAAGGGAGAGTTCGTCACAGACGAGACAAAGTCGTAATAGGCTGGCGCCCTTAGAACGACATTGTTCAGCCTGAGGGAGCGAATGCAGGATGACTTTATTGCATGATGGACTGCGTGCAGAACAGCGACCTGACGGTCGGTGAACCAAAAGGGGTGCTCGTGGATTTCTGTTCCATGCTGGGAACGGAATGAAGGCCAAAAGTTGAGGACGACACTCTCGAGGTTCGCGAAACCTGGGAGGGCACAAAAGGTCTCTGTGAGAAACTCTTCGAGTTCTGCGATCTCGAGTTCGTCACAGACGTCTGCAGATAATATGAGTCAGTTGGGAAAGGAACACCGATCCACAGGGTACGTACCCTGAACGCCAGCGGGAAGAAGACAAAATTTCGCATGATCGCGTTGATCATAGACAACTTCGTGTACGTGAGCGGCGAGAGAGGGAGAAGCAAGGATGCTTCGACAATTTTGTGCGCTTTCTATGCTATTCTGGATGTGTATCTTGCGGAATGCGTGTGGGGTGACTAGATCATGGCAGGTAGAGTTGACTGATCGGAGTGAGAGGAGATCAGACGAAGAGGAGATGTTGTCGACCACGACACCGACGAGTTCGATTGGTAGGTCCTGCATGATAGCGGCAGTTTAACTGGGTGATGACGGGTGATGGGGGTGAAATCATGGGTCCTTGTCCACCTTCTTATAGGATAGGTGGCCTCGCGGAGACAATAACTCCTGCACGGATATAGCGTGTCATAAGACCCAGGCGGGCAATAGAACCGGATCCAAAAACGGGCTTGAAACAAGGTTGGAGCGGGTCCGGCCTGAGTTCAGCGGATATGTGGCATCCCCCCCTTGTAAAGGTTGAGTGTCAAGCCGCGCTTGATTTGGATGTCACGTAAAGGTCGGAAACGAGGAAACATTTCCGTAATGCGGAAAAAAAGAGCGTCAAGATTTGTCCTCTACGCCCTCAAGTGTTGACTAAGCCGTTATTGGTGATTTGGCAGCTGTGCATTCGATGGCATCGGCGTCAAATACGGCGACACATGCGGAAAGCAAGTACTGTAGCAGTTATTGTCCCATGCCCCGCGTAGGTCGCACCTGGTTCTCACGGGCTGTCAGTGTGGCACTTTCTCAAGTCTACGTCTTGCAGGGGGTCTCAGCTCACGTCGGTTTCGAACGCCAGCCCGCCCTGAGCCACCATCAAAACTTCGCAGGTCCCCGATACCATATTGAAATGTTGTCTTCCCCACAAGTAGTCAGATGAGTGTTGTACCTGCATGTAAAGAACGGTATAAATTACTACCAAGACTCCTCAATACCAAGACCCTCAATTGATCTCATCATCTCACCGACATCTCGACACGGTACCTATTACCCAATTAGCTGATGCGCGGCACTCCACAGCAGTAACGTTTTCTCTTTGGGGTGCCCTGGTTGTTTTAGTACACAGCTACTTTGCCCCAGTTAGATTATCCCCTTGGAAATTATCTCTTTTCCGTGTCCTGCGATAAACTCAGGTGAGTCTCGATCCTGCTGTGAATAGCTAGTATTAAAGGGAATCAATGATATCGGTCTCATTTGTTCCTGCGTAGGTTCCTCCGCCTGTTATGGGAGGCACAAAAAGGGCCTGCCAAGACATATAGATCATTGCCCTCAGGATCCTCTCGCGAGCGGTGGGAATCGCAAGAAAATCATCTAGAAGCTCGTTGGCCCTACTTCGTCAACGTAATCGTTGGTCGGCGTGGAAGAGGCAAAGGACAATCTCCACGAGATCATCCCCTCGTGCAAATCCAATCCTCGGTCACTGGCACATCTTTTAGGTGTGTTCTTTGTCAGCCCGATGCGTGACCATCCAACACTCATTGCGATGAGGCAGCACAACTCAATCCAGAGGAAAACTACCTCGTTGAGTCGTTTGACACGACGCACACTCCGGAACAGTTACTTTTCAACACAATTTTCGGTTCGACTTGCACTTGGTTGATGAATTGGAGGTTTCTGGGTGTTGACAACCAACGACAGGACCTGGGGGTGGATGCACCACCTTTCGATCGACTTGGAAACAGTATTTTCAGACAAGGCTGTGCCCTCACAAGTATGGATCACAATGTGCTTGCATACCGCGCTTGGATAAGATGCCAGTGGCGTATCATGGTGATGCACAAAAGGTGATCTTCCACCTTCTCTCTGAGCGGCATATCCAACGAGGCAGCATCGCGCGTGAATGATTTGATCACTCTTATAAACGATAACTCATTCGTGAACATCAGCAGTGAAGTATTTCGCAGGTACAAATGTACCCTCTCCGTGGAAACATGTACTGTACATGATAGTGGGAGACTACGGTAATGCACATAATCGCGTGTACGGGTTGCAGCACCACCCCAAATCATCTCCGTCCGGTGATGACCTCACAAGTAAGCTCTACCTCTACGAGTCCGTTTTGTTGCCCGCCAATACTTCCTTGAAGACATTTGGCAGACTATTAATGCGCTCGGACTCATCCAAACCCTGTATACCGCGTGCCGTGCGCGGGAGGCAGCGCCGCCGTCGCGGTCAAACCTTAAGTGAGGAGGTCTGAGCGACTCAGGAGGCCACGTATTTTGTGCCCTTTCATCTAACCAAGTTGGTTGAGTGGGGTGAATGCTCTTCATTAAAAATCACGAAACGCACAAGCGTTGCCAAGACAACAACGGACAACGATATCCCTGATGAAACCATTATGCAATACCCTCTCGCATTCTCCCTCGATCACTTATCCCTTGCAGGTTTTCTTGCGGATGGATCCCATGATCACGAGACTTATGGTATGTATTCCATGATGAGGGTATTGGCGAAAACTTTGTCTCACCACGCCAGATTGACTGTATACGCGGTTGATGAGACGGTGCGCGAAATCTTCTCAGAGCGTGTGTCCAGTCGTGCTGATCGATATCAGGACCGGTTACCTTGATGATCACCTGCGCGCATGCGGATATTCAAGGGGGAGCCGACCTTCAAGGAGCATGCTCCACGATGCCGACCAGGCACGCATTGTATCGTACAGGTGGTCAGACGACGTTCCCAATACGTCATGTTCTCTCACGTCTGGGGGATCACTCCATACGTTGACTTGTTGACTTGGTCAAATCATCATCCTGGGATCCGGAATCTTTCGCCACAGAGCGGCAAACTGCACAGCAGCAGCCAGCTTTCATGAGCCGGCCATTCCTGGACGTCTGACACAGCGCACGAACCGCATCGGTAAGACTTGGAATTCATCGTTGAACCAGTCACTCAAACCCATGTACGAGAGATACAAGGAATCAGCGATCACGCTTGCTTCCCTTGCGTCCATCGACGATGTCGCTATTTGCTTCTGGATCTGGGCGCTTAAAGATCTTTTTACACCGGCGGTTATCTGCTGCTGAGAGTGAAAGAAGTACCTCAACGACTCCCCTGCCACCATGCGGGAGCTGCCGAACACCGTCCAGATCCCCTGTAACTATCGCCGCTTTTCGTTCAGTTCTCCTGAAATTTCGTGAGAAACTACAGCTAGCCTATCGACGCTCAACAGGAAGACGTTACATATCTCTCTGATCGGCGTATTCGAACGCGTTAAGATTCTGGCCAAACTGCGGTGGGAGAGAGATTGCGCTCGGCAACCTTTTTGAAGAAGAAGGTCGTGACTGCGGAGAGAAGTCACACTGCTCCCATGGACCGGGAATACATTCTCATTCGACAGTCGCCTCCCCCGCCACTCTCGTGGTTGATTTCACAACACCCTCCATCTCACCATGCGATGCGGAAACGCGCGTCGCAAGAATACTAGAGGTATTCACCCAGATGTCTGATCGGATCACCTATCTAGCGGGTTCTGCCGGTCGTCGTCGCATGTATCACTTTCTGCGTCTGACGCCCTACCATCAATTAGCGAGGAAACATCTATTCCGCTAGAATACCTATGTTCGACCAAGACGGGAGACCTACGTCCGCTGACAGAACCACGCAAGCTCGTCATCGTGTATCCCTGTATTCGATCCACTCAATGGCATCACTGCCAAGGACCAAGTCCATGCGAGTGCTAGCTCACACCCCTTCTACACCATCCATTGCTATGCCGTCGCCTCAAGTAGAGACGTTGCAGCCGACCGCATGTCTCGAACGGTCATTCAGCACACTGTCGCTCGAACAGACTTTGCATCGGGAATACGGGCGAGTAGCCCTGAAAAGGGTTCGGGCGACCAATCCCTGCAGAGAAGAAAATGCAAATACACCACAGGGGGGTCCGTTGCAGATCCTGTTCGACTCTTCAGGAGTGGCGTGTTGCTATTTCCCATCATTGGACGTTGAGGAGCAACTTTCATGACCTACCCGTCTGCAGGTCTTCATATCCACGACCGTTGTCTGACTTACCTATACCCCAACTCTTTCACTATATAACACTTTCGCAAATCGTTGGGTACGTGCCACCGATACTTGCACCGGATACTGGTTGCTATAGCTGGTAAGATCGTCCGTCGGTGCTTTTGTGCGCAGAGCAGCTCTTTCGGCTGACTCGGACGTACAGTCTCGGTCTTTCAAGTTGGTAGCGATCAGATAACGCAGTCGATTCACGCTCTCCCCACGCAAGCGCAGCATCGTGACGGACTCTTAATTGTCCCGACGACGAAAGAAGGGCTACCCCGGAGGCGCAACGTACGGATCGATCCAGACACTGCTTTTCTCCTTACATCGAGAGAGGCACTGCAGCGAACAGTGGATTCCGCAACGCTGCACCCAGTGAGACGCAATCGACTGGCTTGAAGCGGCTCGCCCCAACAGAGAGAACGTAAAAATCGGGTTCCCCAGATCCTGCCATCCGAAGATGATGGCCCGGGGCAAGACACGCCGGAGATGCTGCGCTCTACCCGATCCTTCCCGAGCCAAGATCGAACTTGTGGCATATGATTCGTCCGTTCCGCTACCGTCCCTCCAGACGACGACCAAGAGAATACCAGAAGCAAAGAACGATTTACCTCTACGTCCTTGGCTAGTATACACGGAGTCCCCGTCGTGCGTTCGAGAAGAGCAGCACACATATTACGTCCGGCCTCGGGGCAGTCCCGGGCGCGATAAATATAATATATCCGAGCCGCAGTGCGTCAGAGGACGAAGCGAACCTTGAAGGGCCCATCCGGATACGGTGTGGTTCTCTCGCCCATTGTCAGCTCGGCGCGAACGCCGGTGTACATGTGATCCTGATACCGGGACATTCAATTTGGATTGTGTCGATGGTGGTTTCAAGCTTCAACCCAAAGGTAGTAAGCCAGGGTTATATACCTTTCCGACCCGCATATCATTACGCTGACGTCGCCCTCGTTCAATGCAGGGTCCCGATCGATCGAGGGGAACGGGTGGACGGGGTTGTTCAATCGTTCAGGCATCGTTCAAACAGAGGGGGGCAGCACGACGCAGTGGGGTTCCTCTTAATGTTAGCCGAATCATCACTTTGAGGGTTAGGCTCTATCCAGGTGGCCACGTTCCCATCCAATCGTACCGTTCGAGTTATGGATCGAGTGGGAGCAAAGGGCAAGCGAGGATTGGTATGTAATTACGCTCATGCCAACAATTCAGATCAGCGAGAACCAGGATGTACGTAGCATATGTTTGTGTACGTGTATTTATGCAAGAGAGCCTTTTTTTTCCCCCGTAGTGCGGTGGGTGGTGGCGATGCGTTCGAGTGGCTATCGATGGTATTATTAGTGTATCAATCCCTTGAGCCAGCCCTTGGCCGACAACCCTTCCAGCTCTAGCGAACCGATCCCGGTCCGCTTTCCTTTTCGCCATACGTCCACGAGACCCCTTGCTTCGTATGGCAGGACGTCGGTGTTGAGAGTCCCAACAGTGATATGAAGGCTGTCTCGAACATCAGCCGGCAATGTGGAGACGAACTCGTGCTTTTCTTGTCCTGGATCAGCTTCGTCGTCGGGTTCTTTGGCAACTTCCAAGTCTTCGACGGTCAATGCCATAACCCTGTCATTCCAGACAAGGTGTCCGAGAGTAAACGAGAAGATGGGGTGTGTCGGCAATAGATCGAGTGCGGTACACCGATCCCAAAGGTCCACGTCCGCGGGCAGACCAGCCTTATGTGCGATGGTGATGTGAGGTCGATCGATAACCCGTTTATCGCTGACCAATTTGCGCCAAAACGTTTTGCCATTATACGGGACGTCTTCCCCTCGTTCCATCTGGGGTGCGACGATGGCCTCGAGGTCCAGTTCGGGCAATATCGCAAAGTATCGTGGGGATGTAGGCGCCTTCGCTTTCTCCTTCTTCCCTGCCCCTTTCTTCGTCGCTGGCACATACACTTTTGCGATTGCCACGGCTTCGTCGATTTCCTCCTGGCTGGGTCGTTCTAAGCCAAGGACGTTAATGCATCCATCGACCGCACGAACCACTGCCGCTTCGAGCGGCTCGCTAACATCCATCTCAATGCTGGCATCTACTTCGGAATCAGCGAGCTTTTCCGTGTCGCGAAGGAATTGCCAAATGACATCTTCATGCGACTTTCCGACCTTGTCAAATCGTAGGGTCTGGTGTCTGTCGCCACGATCAGAGATACGTTCTTCACACACTCGAAATATTTTCGCTGGCGGCTGGTCCAAAGTCCAATGGAGCGCGAGTAGACGAACTGGTGGATGGATTTTAGCCACAGCGTCGCGCAATGCCTGTCGGTGCTGTCGCAGATGGTTGTTTCTATATATGAATTTCGTGAACAAACACCCCATGAAATGAAATCGTAAACTGACTTGTCAGCAATGACAACATCGTGTTGTTTGAGGAGATTGATAACATTTTTGATAAAGCCGGGTGCCGACTTCTTCTTGGTTTGCACGTCATCGCTCTGGGTATGTCCGAACCCAAAGAGATGGGTGAGTGCAACAGAGACCGACGTCTTGCCTGGGTTTCGGCAACATCGGCTTTATGACCATCGAGAGAGCAGGGATCGACTCACCACACCCTGGGACAGCAACGGGCACGATGATGGTCTTACCGAACTCCTTAACGGCGTGCTCTGGCTCCGCGAGGTCAGATAGATCCGTCTTCCCATGCTCGGCGCTCAGCCACTTCAAAAACCGCTCTCGAGTGGCTATGATTCCTTTTCCTTGTGCATACCCCTGGAAGGCACTCCGGTTTGCTCGAATCTCATTCTTGACCCACTTGAGATAAATCTGCGTCTCCTTGCGCTTCATCTTGGACGTGGGAAGTTTGGCGTCATTAAGCGAGCCCCCGGTGGACAAGAGCGACTTTGTGATTTCTCGCCAGTCGCGGTACATCATATACGGCTCGTCAAACTTCACCTTGAAGAAGAAGGATGAACCGGATGGATATGGTGGTCGTTTGTCACGAGACGTCGAACCAGGTTTCGGGTCAACGATGCGGGTGCGGACGACGAACCCTTCCAGTGACTCTCCTTTCCATTTTCCCGTTTCGGCAATCCCGTCTGTGAATTTCTTCACTTCCGCTATTGTGTCGTATGTGATGGTCGCAGTCTTCAAGAAGCCCCACTCTTCTGCGAACGCATCAATGTCATGCGTAGGGAGGGTGTGGAACTCCTTGCGAGTTTCATTTATGCCATGCAGATAAAGGCCAGACTTCTCTGGCGGATAAGCTAATACATGTTCCTCAAAGCCGTCATCGCAAAGCTTGCACGAAGGAGCCGTCATCAGTTCGCAACTCCAAACAATCTTCGGGAAAAGACCTACCTCTGCTATGGCAGTCCAGTTCTTCTCCCAGAGCGCGGCTGCGAGTTGCTCTTCCGTTTTCCCCTTTGATGCGAGATGTGTTTTGAGCCATCTGTGACCGGCTTGTGAATGTGTCTCTGGGACGCCATCCATCTCTCCTAGAGCGTGTTTGGACGTAACGATCAAATCGGAGGGCGAGATGGCAGCAATAAAGATGATGCAGCCATTTGACTTCATTGACAACGTGTATTCCGGACCAGTGTGCGCCTCCAAGGACGACCACTGTCATGCACAAACGACAAACGGCAAGAAAGCAATGGAATCAGGAACCACTTTCTTCGCAAACCAAGACAACTTTGAGCTTACGTCCGTCCAAGGCACCTCCCCGATGTTAAAGAACTTATCATATCCACGGGCGACAATCTGATATCGAGGTTGATCGCTACCTGCCTCCTTTTTCAGCTCTCTTGTGAATAGACCTCGGGCGAGCGTCGGGAATGGCGAAGGAACGTCATAGTACTTGAACTCGTTCATCTTCCAGCTCCGAACGTTGACCGTGGGGTCCGATGGCACGGGATAAACAGTCGATCGAATGAGCTTGGGCGACTTTTGTGAGATCCGATGCAGGTCAGCGATAAGCTGGGAATCTTGGACGTTGAAACGCGATTCGGTCATCGTGGAATGTGCCCAGCGAAAACGAGACGCGTCAAAGCGGACGAATGTACGTCTCGTCGTTGGGCATATGTACTGAAGAAAACGCGGTGCTGATGAAGTCAGAATGTTGGGCACGAAGTCAGGTTGGGTTCGCTTACCGGGCGTGACTCTCGTTGAGTAACTTAAAACTTGGAAATGCTCCCGAAAGAGGACGGCAGTGGGGTTCCAATCCTGTGTCAAAACGGACGAATGATAGTCCAGCTACTATTACGGCCGACGCCGAGGACGATACTCTGCTAGGCTGACTGCTTCAAGCTCCATATAGTGGAAGTATTAAGCCTGAGTATAGTAGGGCACCGCCACTACGAATCCCTTATGTTGTGACTCCACCTACTACGACAGCGCACGGGACATGTTTTGTGTGGGATAGATAATACGACGTACAAGGTGGGCATGGTCCAACCACTACTGTAAGGCCTGTGCAATCGTTACTCGTGACCTTGCATTATGACAGGTATGTGGTTCAGCTGTGTACACTGGCGGGGGGGCACCGTGGCTCATCAAAGCTCTCAAAGCCAAAGTCGTGAGCAGGGGCTGCAGGCGAACAGATCAAGCTGACGGTCCGTACAAGTATGAGGCGCCGGACATGTCCAAAACAACC
>JBBPNO010000263.1:0-33609 GCA_038090915.1 Boletus eberwhitei
CACTCTGCCGCGCGCTCTATTTGAACAGCCCCGAGTTCGCGGCCTCCGCGTGTCTGCGAGCGCTCGAATTTAGCGTATTCTGCCACTCCGAACTCGTCTGCCTGTGCGTGTATTTGCAAGGACCGCATAGCCTTCTGATCTACCCATGTCCAAAAGTAGGTTCAGGGTATTCACATTACTGTATCACGGTTTCGTACTCGATTGAGGGCGGTCGTATACGCATGCCTGCGATCATGAGTTGCCTTGGGCTCCATCGCATACGTTTATCACCCGAACTCCATTTCCCGAGGGTCTTTGTTTGTCTTCCAGATTCTAGTCCACTGACGCAAGGCGTTTGTGGTTAGATCTTATCGTGGCCCACGGATTCTGTGCTCCCCGTATTCACGGAGAACGGCCAGATCCATTCGAAGAGTCGCCAAATATCCAATCTCGAGAGATGGATCCGAGCTGGTACATGATCCAACGGAACAGAATTTCCTCTCTATCTAGCAGTACGGTGGAGAGCGACAACACAAGCTTATACTTCGACGCTGCAGTTCCGTATACAGAACCAGAAGAAGTGGTAAGTAAAGTAATCGCCTACCTGATTAGTTGACCTGAGTTTGTTGTACTCGCAGAACCACGGTGAGGCACAGGTAGGTCTTGAGAGTACATATACCTCACGCAGACCTACAAACCAGCTTCAGGATAGAGAGCAAACGAACACTGATGCCTATCCTTCTGACAAGAGTGCAAACCATGTTCCGCGATACGACTATCTTGCCTCCATGGCTAGTGGGCAGAGTAGCTCCGCTGGTTCTGAGCGCGCAATTTCCTCCACTAAGCCCGCTCCAGTCGCCGGGCAACCAAAAAAGGTAAAGTTAAACTGTCCATGGACTATTCCTTTTCGCGAATGAGTGTTCTCTCCATAGGACACCGTTACTTCAAATATAGTCATATTCGGTGAAGCTGGCGTTGGCAAGTCGTCCGTCGTAAATCTGATTGCTGGTCGGGAAGTTGCGCGCACCTCCAATGACGCACTCGGATGTACTTTCCAGCACGAACAATCCATCATCACGCTGGACGAGAGGTCGTGCGCCCTCTGGGACACCACGGGACTGGACGAAGGAAGCGAGGGGAGAGTCCCCGCTGCCCTTGCGGAGAACAACCTGAGAGCGTTGATCCAAGAGCTAGCGCACGCGGGGGGCATCCATCTTGTCATCTATTGCATCCGCGGATGCCGACTCACCAAGGCCCTCAAGCGCAACTACGACCTGTTTTATGTCGCGATCTGTCGAAGGAAGGTGCCTGTCGCCTTGGTCGTGACCAGCTTGGAGCACCAGGAAGGTGAAATGGAGACGTGGTGGGACGAGAACGAGAGGATTCTGCGGCGGTCTGGGATGCAGTTCGATGCACACGCATGCGTGACGACGCTGATGAACAAGATATTAGAAAAATGGGAGGTTGGTGGATGATGAAGATCCGATCATTAGGAAACGGCGATCCGATTCGCAGAACCGTCTGCGCGAGCTGGTGCTTGAATACTCGAGGCTACCCCCTTGGAAGATCAAACAGTCGTTTATATCGTGGATCTTGCCCACGTTCCGTGGTGTCCTCTCCAGAACGGTTTCTGCAGGCAGACCGCGAAACACCAAAACCATACGGAAGGTAATCGTTTGTGACATGGCTGCGGACTCTCAATCCCCCTTCCAGCTCTGCCCGGGAATTACCGCTGTGTGGCAGAGATTCGATGGCCTGATAGGCGACAAGCAGTATGAATTTGTTCAGATGGACAAGCGTGTCCTGCAAACGCTCGCGTCCGCGTCGCAGCATGTAGGTGTCAGCGCGGGTGTGCTCGTCTTCTACACCTCCGTTCTGGTCGATACCAGTATCTCCTCACAGGATGTCGATGCACTGGAGACGTTCTATGACATTGCGGGGGGACAGACTTGTCCCGTAATCATAGTACTGCGGGGATGCGATGATGATGAAGTCGCCCACATGCTCTTGGGTGACGTTACATTGTCTCACAAGCGGCATCAATGCATATGTCACCTGCCTTCCTAACACGGTAGATGGCCAGTCTGACGCGCAAGCAAAGTTGAATGAGGTGATTGAAAGGCTGTGCATCGAGCACGTCGAGGTTGTACCCTCCGGATTCTCCAAAACTAGCAAGCGAATCCTCGCGGCCTTCATGGAGGCGGTTCCGGAGCAGTTCGCGCATGTCACCGAACTCGTGGCGAGAAGAACGAAACAGCTCATTTCAGGTCCATGAGTATTGAACAGTATTCAGGTAGTGGCTAGCTTTCCTAGGTTTCCTTGTATTTCTTCCATCTTCTTTTCGCACTGTACTAGTAGACTCGTCTGCTCACCTGTATGATACCGGTTAGAACGCCGTGCCTTTGTTGAGTGAGAGTGTACCTCGACAGAGTGTCTGATGGCATTTATCATTGGTTGAACCTAGGATGTTCTGAATCAGGACTGAACTGAGCGTTTCGACACTGTCCAGGGTTGTACATTTTCTATGCCTGGCTTGTCCATCAATATTTCAATAGGCAGCTTCGCACGTAACAACTGTTTCGATACGGTACTAGTGTCGGTACAGCTCAGCAAGTCGAGCTCGAGAAGGGAATTCGAATCAAGACTGTCAACTTCTTCGACGTGGTGATGAGTGAATGAAACTCGCAGCTTAAGTCATCATGGACGATCAAAGCGGCCAGAGTATTAGTATCTTTTCCTGCCCTTTCTTTTCCTTTTTCTTTTTCTGCGGTATACCTGTAACATGCGCACGAAATAATGGTTCAGTACTGGTTTGCGGCGATGTCGAAGTTAGATGCGTTCAGGAGAAATCGTAAAATTGTATAGTTACAGGGACAATGATACTCTATCTACCCCGCACATTTAGTGATGACATTGTGTGAACTTATCTACCTCTCACGAGCATATCTGCTAACTGTTTAGCATCGTCTCGAGAAAGCTCACAGCGGGTTTGAAGCCTCTTCGACAGGTCTTTTTTCTCGAGAGACAAGCTCTTCATCAAAAACGACCGAAGTTGACTAATCACGCTAGCGAACCAGCTCCGTGCATCTTTCACGTACGGAGAATTGGGTTTACTCCAAGAGTTGTGAAGTATTTCCCGGAGGGCGCCCTGCGACTCTGCTCGTTTCTCTGCGAACATTGTCACATGGGGCGGGACAGCGGTGATACACGCGTGTGCGACGGAGTGCATGTCGTATGACTGGAATATCTTTTCGTTCTTGTCCCACCAGGTCTCCATAACATCCTCGTATTCCAGATGCGTAATGACAAACGCGAGGGGTACTTTCTTCGCACACAGAAATTCGAAAAACAAGCGATAGTTGCGTTGCATTGTGGCGGTGATTCTCCCGCCTCGGATGCAAAAAAGAAGGAGATCGATGCCACCAGCATTGTGCAGGGATGTGATGAGCTGGTGGGCCTTCTCGATGGCACCAAAGAAGGTGTTGACGCCCAGTTCTGGCTCGTTGAGCCCGACCGTGTCATAGATGCGGAATGATGTCTCTCCGGGAAGGCTGAAGGAGTATTCTGTTGCATGCATCGTACAGCCTTCTAGGTTCGCAGATGTCGCTGCGACCTCGGCACCGGCCATCAAGTTGATCACGGAGCTCTTGCCAACGCCTGTTTCTCCAAAAATGACCACGGCTTTCGGCCTGGTGCTGGCTAGCGACAAAGAGGATGACGAATTGGTAACTCTACCTGAAATTCCATAGAGAGACCTACCAGGTGTTGCACCTCCAAAGATGAAAGGATTTTGAGGCAGGGTACTGTCTTTCTTTTGTTCGTCGCGGGTCCATACTAGTACACCACAATCCCAAGGCTTTCTTAGGAATGTAGGATGGAGGGTAGATGTGAATCCATTGACTTACCATTCCATTCCAGCTGGTCAGTAGCAGTGTACGTAGATTCATATGGTGGGGCTGGTCCTTCCTCTAGCGCATGGGTAGAGGCCGGACCATTGATAGTCGTATTTCTGGGTGACTGACCATCACATCTCTCAGATGGAATCGATTTATTAGGTGCACTTGGTGACTGGCCCATGTAAGTGGTCGAAGGAGGGAGAGGGGGCGGATTTGTTTGAATCAATGGATACCAGTGGATATAAAGCACCAGGCAACAAAAACGTGTGCGGCATGAGGCTATATGATTTATTATTATATTATTATAGGGGAACTCACACTCTCACGATAGTTGAGTAATCCGCGACTCAGAGGCCGGATACGTTCAGACGAAATCGTCATATGCACTCAATACGCACTAGGCACGAAACAATGCTCCCTAAGTACATCAAGAAGGTTGGTGAGACAGTAGTAGCTGATTTAGGTCACATTGAGGTGAATAAATAAACTGTGTGAACGAAACCATTGACATCGTTCAAAAACTAGGCGAGGGATGCGAGCTAGTAGTACAATCTCTGAGATACAATCGAGGAACCACTTGCGTAAACAGGCGCTATGCCAGCGCCGAGTCAATTATCCTCCAATGAGCATCTGCGCCAACTTTTCAGCTTCACCACGAGGAAGAGTACATCTTCTTTCGAGCTTCTTCATCAGGCGCCTCTTCTTGAGGGACTCATTCTTCACTAAAAACGACCGGAGCTGTTGAAGGATGGCAGCGAACCAACTCCGTATGTCCCGCACATAAGAAGGCCGAGGATTGGTTAGTGTATCAACCAGCATGTTCCGAAGAGCCTCCCGCGACTCTGCCCGTTTCTGTGCGTATAATGTTATGTGAGCCGGTGTGGCTGTGATGCAAGCGTGCGCGACAGGGCAAATGCCATATTGATTCAGAGTCTTTTCGTTTTTGACCCACCAGTCCTCCATGACGTTCTCCTGTTCCAAATTTGTGATGATGATTGCGAGTGGCACCTGACTCCCACATAGAATCTCGAAAAACAGGCGATAGGTTCGCTGTGCGGCAAGGGTCAGTCTGCCGCCTCTGATACAAAATAAGAGGAGGTCGATGCCACCACTGGTGTGCAGGGACTTGACGAGCTGGTGAGCCTTCTCGATGGCCCCCATGAACGAGCTGACACTCATTTCTGGCTCTTCGAGCCCAACTGTGTCAAAGATGTGGAGTGCCACCTCTTTCGAAAGACTAAACCAGTAGTCGGTCGCTTCAAGTGTGCAGCCCTCTAGGTCCGGGGAAGTATCCGCGACCTTGTCTCCGGCTATCAGGTTTATCACAGAGCTCTTCCCGACGCCAGTTTCTCCAAAAATGATGACATTTTTGGGTCTGCGGCTGACGAATGCTGGTAGAGAAGATAGTGGTCGGTAATGCTACCTGCCATTCCACTGACAAACTCACCAGATCTTGCGCCATCATGCGTGAAATGGCGTTGTTGGGACGTACTGCCTTGAATGTTTGCCTTGCGCTTCCGGACTGGCCGACCAGGACCACAATCTCAAAATATGTTTTAGGGATTTAGGGACGAGGATGCAGATGGCTTATTTGGCTTACCTTTTCCATTGTCGGCAGTACCACACATGGACTCGAAAGATATGCATTTTTCCTCCTCCAGGTCACCAGGAAAGGAACCGGGTAGACTGCTAGTAGTGGGCTCTGAATGTGCAAAAGTACTCTGCTGACTATGCGAGGCGGCGGGACGGCCATATTGTAAGACATGGTTTACATCTTTATCAGTAGGTTTGGCATCGAAATATGTTTTCACTGGATGCTGGAACTATTTTTCAGGACTGCACAAGGTACACATAACTTCAAGACCTACCTGCACCTTACCAATGTCCTGCAAGGGCAACATGCTCAGGTCAAACGACCAGGTAAGTGGTTATTCTACTCACCGCTTCTTCTAGTTCTGTAGGCAGACCCACGGGGTCAGAGAATAAGGTTATGCTGTCACTTTTTTCGGTACAGGTAGAATTGTTGTTTGGTCGGCTCGTGACCATCTCTTGAGGTGAGATGTCGGGTGACTCTTTGGATGAATTTGGTCGTCCTTCGCGAGAATGGGGAGCAGAATCCCCAGCCCACAATAAGACCTAAGTAATAACAACTGTCTGACATCAGTGGACTCAAATCTGGAATATGAGCGCTTGAGCAGAGCCCAGGAGATGGAGATCGGGTGGCTAACACCTGGCATGGAGCTCGAGACAAATTACATGCGGCAGGCATGCATAGATCAACTTCGGTCGAGCATGTAACAATGTGGATATGTGAAGCCTGGGAGACAAATTGATCACAAACTTGATGCTGTGATGATCTCTGGGTCCCTGCAAACATGCGGAGTGGCAGATTGCCTTGGGACAAGCGCTGATGCGCACCGCCGTTTTCGGACGTTCAAACACCAACAAGCTAGGAATTTGTGGGTGTTGTCAATGGACAGCAAGAACGACGGAGGATGTATGCCAGCATTTGCACTCTAATGAGACTGCTTTATCCACATTAGAAGATAATGCAATCTGACTCGAAGATGCCAATCAGAGCTGCTTGCTTGCATTAATGCTGCCCAGATCTGGGTCTCGTATGATAGGTCAGGCCTTCAGGGTCGGAGGTTTCACGATGCTGAATTCTCCACGGCTGAGCAAATTTCGGGCTCAGCTTGGACTCAGTCATGACATCATTCGCCGGGTACAAGAATAACGATTCAACATGCCTTTTATCTATCTCACTCAGTTCTGCTTCAATTTTGCTCGTTCCGACTTGCAAAGGTCTAGAATGTATAATTACCTTGTTTACAAGGTCACTGGGGGGGGGGTTGTGGCTTTGGAGGGACAAATTTTATCCCATACCTAATTCGCTTGCTTGCGGATAAAGCAAACCCACAGGAAACGTGAACCCTACCACATGCCATCAAAGTACCTTGATCAAAAAAAATGCGGTCCTAGTTCTGACCAATCGAGGTCTAACAAATGACACGTAACATCAAGTGTTATAAGTATCAAGGTATGGAGTATAGTTGGGTCAGTGTCAACGATGACCTTGCTGTGACCCCACGCGACCGACGAATCGCAGCCACAAGCCATTGCTTGAGAGTCATGCAAAACTGACAGACACTGAAGATGCCAACCTCGACATGTCTCCATACGCAAACAAGACTGCGGAATATTGGCAGCACCTTGAATTCAATTACCACCATGACCATCCGATTTTCTGTGAGGTCGTGCCAGGCTGGGTAAACCTCACCACGAACTCTCGCACTGGCCGTCGTCACGCACACATGTTCATCAAATGCCATCCCCAACTACCTCACTACTCCTTCGTTCTCTTCCCACCAGCTCTCCCTCCCAGCCGGTCTCTCCAAGTACTGGTGCTCCAACCCGTTCACCGCCAGCGCGATCCCCACCCTTTTGCGACACACGCCAGCATAGACGAGGTCGTAGTGGTGCTCGAAGGTTTCACGTAAGTCGGGCGGTACCATGGACATAGAAGAGAAGGCGACTGCCTGTTGGTGAGCGGGTGAGGGTTTTGAGGAGGTATTTGAGGTGCGCAGTGGATGTGGTAGTGGCGACGGTCCACTTGGGTGCCTTCGTCCAGGCTGGTGGCGTCCCAGATGGAAGTGGTGGTAGACCCGGAATCGGACTCGCAATCGGACGAGTCGCATGGAAGGTTTACGGTAATGTCGTACCGTCGGTGCTCTGCCATACACCCCAGCGCGTCGCTGAATGTCTGCGCGAGGTATTGTCCTGCGATAAGATTCATGAGAGACTTTCCGACGCCCGTTTCACCGATGAAGACTATGTTTCGGGGTACGTGTCGCCATGGACGGGGGATGTTGCTTCAGGTCCTATGTATGCCTGCGTGGGTGCGACACGCCAATTATTGGGGGGAGGGAGAGAGATGAGGTGAGCGATTATCATCCCATTTACCCCATTTCCTGGTTCCTGGAGCGAGAAGGATGATGCACCTGCCATCGTGCCAGAGGTAGCGGAAGCGTCGATTTGTGGGAGAGTATCCCAGCCGGCGTCCATGGCTCGTGGTTGGGTGGTGGACGTTCTCCGGAAAGTGGTGTCTTGGCGACGGCAGGTTCGGATTAGTCTGGTGACCAGCCCGTCCAATGAGGCAAGCCGTCGATAGACGGTCTGGTAAATTTCGTTGGGGCGTAAGGGGAGATCGCGGATTGATCGGGGCACGTGAAAACTAAGCCTTAATTTGGACTTGGCTGCGTCACGTGTGAGTAGGATAGCTGGGATAAGTGTCGGATAACCCTTGACTCGAGACTTGATCGACCTTGTCGCAACGCGAGCATGGATCTCGACGCTGAATACGATACCAGTCCCCTTCAAACTTGCCCTGATTGTGGCGCATCATTTCACCGTTCTCGCAAGGAACGAGTCTCCGTGAACGAACGAATCAAACGAGCAATGCAAGTCTTGCACCAAAGCCGACTTTCGCTTGTAACGGCACTCATCGCAGTCCTCGATCCCTCACAGCAAGATTTTGCTGTATTTCGGAGTAAGATATACAAATCCGGGAAGCTTCACCAGCTCCTTGATACCATTTTCAACGATACTCGAGGCTCCTCGTGTCTCCTCGCCTGGATGGAACCACGCGCGATTGAGAGTGTCTCACAGAAAGTGTACAGTGAGATGGACAATATCAAGGACAACCTACGACTGAAGATCGACTCGATCACACCCGAGTTCCTGGCGTCGTGGGATGTCGGCTCGACCATCGGGGCGGCAATGGCTAACCATGCGCCTACGCTGAGCAAGCTTCTGCTTAGCGCCTGCCAGACGACTCGCGCATGTAAAGAAAACACTGTTAAGGACTCCAAGATTGTATGCATTGACATTATAACATCTTCGTATGCTAAGTTTCCTTGTTGCAGCCATGTCAGGTCATCGTTACACAGCTCGCAAAAGTTCGATCAAATTGTAGCCTATATTTCGCCGCACCATTCACGCTATTCTTGTGGACGAATGGCGCATCAAGGCAAACGATTGAAGCCCTCGCACGGTGTGGACTCTGCATCTCGTTCACGTCCCTAACGAATCTGTTACATGATCTTGCATTGCGTTGCATCGATCAAGCAATTCTCGTCTCGAGACGACCTCATGTGCTCTGTTACGATAATATCAACATCAGTATGTCTATCTTTGTGGAACAACGGACCGGTGCACCCGCGAAGGTCCAGTCTGGCACATTTTCGATTCTCTACGAGATTAGGAATGCAAATCCAGAATATATGCGACTTGCACCAATATTATTGCGTGCGAAGCAGGCTACCGGGCTTACGTTCAATGCTGACATCCGTCCGACGTTCGAGCAAGAAGAGGCGCTTGGTGATCAACTTCGCGTTCACGTCATCAAGATCCTCCTCGATGGTGACAAAGCATTCGATGACTATCCACACCGCTCGGACCCCCTGCTCCAGCACAAACCTCGGCGGAAACTCCCAGCCAGTCCCCAAACCAAACAGTATCCTCTTCGTACATCAACCATCGACGAAAGCTCCGTTTCTGGAAACATCGCCGTCATCAACGACGTATACATCAATCAACTTAAGATGACTCATGAGGAGCTCTCCGACATGGCTATTCCGAGTATTAATGATCAGTCAACAAATGCACGGATACGAGGCGCGAAAGCCCTTCGGACGGACGATGTTAATCCGTTTACTCGGCTCCAGTGCATTCAGCTCGGCTTCGGTCTCTTTCACCTCTGTATGAACCTTATCTGGGCCCTTTTGCACATTCATCGTGGGTCAGTTGCCGAACCAGGGAGTCTCTTCTACTTTTTCGCTGTCCTTGATCGCACGCGCCTTGGTTGCGAACACCCCGACTATCACACGCTACTCGCTACCCTCATGCAAATTCTCCGTGGCGTGATCCTGAATGCATGGAAGGTTGAATGCGGTCACTCCTCACTTGCAGCATTCTCACACTCGAATCCGACTCCTCAACAGCTCTGCGACATTGCTAATCGGATCCTCTGTAATCATGTAACCCCGCCGCTTGATCCAAGCAAGCATAATCCCGATGTACCAAGTGACAACGTGAACCGGAATCTCCGAATTTTGACGCACGATTTGCTCTTTGTCTTTGAACTCACACATGCGATATCGGATGGGGATTTTGGGAGGGTTGAAGACATGCTCGGACAGTTAGCAATGATCTTCCGTGGCGCTGGGTCTAACAACTATTGTTCTGAGATTCTTCACTTCATTTTCAACCTCAAACGTATTTGGACACCCGAGTTTGCGTGAGTGATTTTTTCTGCGATAACTGTGTCACTCGATCACATAGAATCAAACAGAGATATCATGCGCGACAATATGCTTGTCAATCTGACCGGACTCGAGGGCCACTTTATGGCCATAGACTTGAATATCGAGCATCTCATTTGCTTTTTGAAGGTATTTTATGGTTCATCTGATCAATACGACTACGCGTTATCTCAGCCTCTGTGGAACAGCGCTTCTTTGCGGCAAAAGGCGTCCATGCAAATTGGGACCGGTTGGGTGATATCTCAGCAACAGTCGACCTACTTCAGCATATTCGAAAGCAAGTTGGACGTTCTCTGGGAATCGCATATCATGGTCTCACTCATATCACCCCCGACACCAACGGTTCAGTGCGAAAGATTGCATACAAAGTCAATGAGCTTAAAATGCACATGTTCATGCCTGGTCGCAAAACAAATACAACTGTCAAACCCGTCGTCAATAGCCTTGCATCTGGAGAGCACAAACTAAAGTCTTCGACATTAGCTACCTTCAATAGGAAGGTTCAGTGTATGTTAGTAGATGAGGGAAGTGAACCCGAGGAGGATGAAATACCACCTGCTTCATTCAACGACACTGATGCAACATTTGATTTCTCCCCGGGTCTTGACCTCGATGACACTGGCAGCAATGTGTAGTTATCATAAAGACAGACTACAGCTCATGTAGTACAGATTGTAGCTCTCGATGTTCAACCTCTCGTTGCTTCTTTGCTAAACGTGCCGCATTAAATGCTCTCTTGACACGAGCCCGATCGAATTGATTGATAACATCAAAGAGTTGTTGTCCGTACTTAATCCCCCATGCAGCTGTTTCTTGCAAAATGTCCACGATGTCTTGTGCAGATCTGATTTGGCTTGGGTGAGTCTTGCTGAGCAGATTGAGTCTGTCATCATCACATATCCTCGTCATAGGCCGTATGAACTGGTAGGGATCTTGAGTGTGGACCTCGTTTCGCCAAGCTACAAGTGTATCCAAGAGACCTGGACAATCTTCTCTTGCGCAGTGCTGAGTCCGCTTGCGTTTTTTTGCTGTCGGTGCCCCCTCACTGAGCTGTGCAGTATATATGTCGCCAAGAAAAAATGTTGCAAGTTTGAAGCCCGAGCCTGGGTGGCAATCACAACACCATCGAGTAGAGTAGTGTTGAGCTAGCAAAGGTTAACACCAGACTAGCTCTTCATGTGTGCTTCTAGTACCTGAGAAAGTATGATCATTAAGGTACTCATTAAAGAACTCCCGAAGGCATGTCGTGGATTGAATAAGCTGAATCATCGCACATCCTGTTCGGTCTTGTTTAGACGAGTTCTTTTTTACCGTTTCAGCATACGGTCTATCTGGATCTTCAGCATCAAGACGAAGGGTTTCGAGTTTTACATCCAGGACCCAAGGCTCATACATCATGATGAACAGTCCATGCATTGTTGGATCACGAGCAGCCCGACCAGCTTGCTGGATAAGTTCAGCAAGGTTTTTGCAGGCTCCATACTGAATGATGACCTGAACTCCTCGGATGTCCAGGCCCTATACAAATTAGACACAAATTTAATATCACATACAACTCACAGTTGATGCTCCAGCAGTGGCGTGAAGAATGCGGCACCGACCAGCTGGGCTTGAGAAGTCCTCGAAAGCCTGTTTAAGATACTCGGCTGACATATCACTATGGTAGTATTTGACAATTCCCTGGGTTTGTAGCAGTTTTGGAAGTCTTGAATTGGTATATCGAGCTGCATTCGCAGCGTCTTGTTTGCAGTCATGAAAAACAAGAGTTTTCGGTATGTCCATTGGAGGGTGAAAGTTGGTCGGAATGATACAATTGAAGTTTCGGAAATCACGCTGACCTCCTATGATTGGAGTTGTTGCATATGTGATATTTGGACGGTTGGTGGAGAGGTTTATGGCGACATGATCCATGCCTATGGTTAGTTCATGTCGAATGATGTGATGTATATGAGGTGGGAAGGTAGCAGAGAGTGCTTGGAAGGGTACTCCATCTGGAAGAATAGCACGAAACTCCCCAAGTCGCCCATATGCTGGACGAAATGCTTCTTCGCCATGGTGTGGAAGCCCAGCTGTGTAGATGTTGTGGGCTTCATCAACATGTATGCGACATATTTTCTTCGCAAAGCTATGATCCTGTCGTAGGAGTTGTGCAAGTCGAGGCAAATGACTGTTGTACATTCCTAACTGTTCTGGTGAGACAATTAAATGTTGATAATGTCCTTTCCGAATGGACTTGTTTTATTCTCTGGTCAGAACTATCAAATGGTAGCATAAAGTTAGATTACCTCCCAAAGTGATCGGTCGTTGGGAGTATCTTCATTGATTGCAATTGTTCGGATGTGATACTTTTCGCATTCGAGTACCTAGTTATTCGACCACAATCATGACACTCACTTTATCAATGCACTGTAAAATATCGCACCTGCATGACTTGAAGCCGTTTTAAGGGTGAGATTGTCATCGAAAGGGTATTTGGTCGAAGTAACATAGGAATCAATTGACACAGTGTTTTTCCACTGCCGGTGCCAGCAGTGACTATGGTATCTATTCCATTGAGGATAGCAAGGGAGGCCTGAAGCTGAAAAATACGGGGAACGATGGTGCGTGATGTCAGACGGTGGATGATTAGGCATGCTCGGAGAGCATCTATTTTGTCATCATTTGAGATTGTTGCAATGTAATCGTTGGGAAGCTGGCTGCCAATGTCTTGGAGTGCGTGCTGCTGAAGTTCGTCTAAGGTGTAGTCGAAGATGGCCTGCATAACAGAGGTAGTATTCATTTCATAAGGAGCATCGGACGTTCAAACGTTCATGAGAGATCAAAGTCAAGTCGCGTCGATGATGATCATGCACAATAATTTTGTTATTTTCATTTTCAACCATTTCAAATCATTTTCATTGTCAATAATCTCGCGTTTTCTCATTGGTCAATACTCACGTGCCCCGATCAATCCGCAATCTCCCCTTACGCCCCAACGAAATTTACCAGACCGTCTATCGACGGCTTGCCTCATTGGACGGGCTGGTCACCAGACTAGGTTCGGATGCGCTCAAATAGATCTCCCTAGACACGACTCTTGCGTCATCATGGGATGCACATCCCACGAACCAGGTGTCCTTTGAACCACTGAACGTATTGTCTTCTGGACGTTCAACACTTTGGCATCCGGCATTGGTTCATCGGAGCTTGGCTCGATCTCGCTCGACACTCTTAACACCGAAATGCTTGGAAGGATGAAGTACTAGTATGTGTACAGATAAGCCCTTTTTGTTCAGTGTTTATTGTCCGGTGGGGATCATGACCCCATGTCAGACATTACATGCAGTGTGTTCATAACATGGATGTATCTACATATAATATATCATGTATCTCATGGAAACAGCTCAAGTATGAGCGAAACCTGCATAGGACTAATATAGATACCTGAATGACCCTAAAACACTATGGTTCATCCTATTTGTTGCAGACTGGACTATGTAATTGCATGAATACTTGACAATCTGCAACAATCTGCAGTGGGGGTCATTCCTGGTGCATCTCCTCCATCCGTGCGTTTTCATCATCTGGTGCTCGTGTACAAAGGCAAGCGAGATATCTCGCTTTCGTCACGAATCCAATGGCCCTTGCCCCCATAATGGCCAGGATAAATCGCTTTCCAGCTTTGGGTTTGGGGGGTACGACCTCGACGTGCTCGATGCACAGCCTTTCGATCATTTCATTCAACTTGTCCGTCAGACCATCCTCCATGTCAGGAAGGAAGGTGAAATCTGCACGTATGTCGCTGTGATGCGAGGTAACGTCACCCCAGAGCTTGTGGGCGGTTTCTTCATCATTGCAGCCCCGTAGTACGACGATTACGGGACAGGTATGTCCCCCCGCGTTTTCATAGAACGTCTTCAGCTCGTAGATGTCCTCCGGGGATACTTCAGTACCGACGAGAGCGGAGGTGTAGAATACAAGCACGCCCGCGTTTTCTTTATGCTGCAACACGGTCTCCATGGAATGCTTGTCCACCCGAACAAACTCGTATTGCTTGTCACGTATCACGCCACTGTATCTTTGGCAGAGAGCGGTGATTCCCGGCGACACCTGGATGAGGGTCTGAGAGTTTGTGGTCACGTCACAAATGACCACCTTCCGTATGGCTTTGATATTTTCTGGTCCGCCCGCAGAAAGTGTCTTCCTGAGGACACCGCGCAATGTGGATGAGATCCGCGACGGAAACGACTGCTTGATCTTCCAAGGTGGGTACTTGGAGTATTCACGCATGAGCGCGTGTAGGCGACTCTCCGACTCAGATCGCCGTTCCTGTACTGTCTCATCCCCAATATCCAGCGTCGTCACGCATGCATGTGCATCGAATTGCATCCCTGTCCGCCGCAAAATCCCCTTGTTCGTAGTCCACCAAGTCTCCATTCCACCCTCCTGGTGCTCCAAGCCGGTCACGACTAAGGCGACAGGCACCTTCCTTCGACAAATCGCGACATAGAACAGGTCGTAGTTACGCTTGAGGGCCTTGGTGAGTCGGCTGCCTCGGATGCAATAGATGACGAGGTGGATGCCCCCTGTACGCGCCAACTCTTTGAACAACGTTCTCAGATTTTTTTCCGCAACATGAGCGGGAACTGTCCCTTCGCTTCCTTCATCCAGCCCTGTAGTGTCCCAGAGGGAGAAAGCTACCCCTTGCAGCTCGATATCGTACCGTTCGTGCTTGAAAGTACATCCAAGCGCGTCATTAGAAGTTTGCGCACGTTTTTCACCGATAATCAGGTTTATGACGGACGATTTACCAACGCCCGTTTCGCCGAATATGATGATATTGACATGTAGGGTAGAGACTTTCACCAGGTCCTGTGGAGAAAATGCTCGGTTTCAGAAAAGAATGATCGAACGATCCAGCTTTACCTTAGATGCTTCTTCGACGACTAGAGTGGAGGTAGGCTCCAACCATGCAGATTCGCTTAGCCCACTAGTGGCGGCGGTACGGTCTCCTGTTGGGTTTGCATTCTTAGGAGGTTGGACGTAGGGACACGTACTCGCTAGGTGAGATAAATATGTTGGTAATCCTACTTGGCGTTCCGCTGACACACTCACCAGATCCTGTGCCACCGTGCATGGAATGGCTTCGAGGGGACATAGTATCTTGGATGGTTTCCTCGCTCGATAGATCCATATCCTTCTCGAGGACACCGGGGAAGGGACCAGGTAGACAGCTAATGGGCTCTGAAAGTGCAAAACTACTCCGCCCACTAGCTGAGGCGCCGGGGAAGCTGTATCTTGTGAAATGCCGTGCATCCTTAGCATGCAGTTGTGCATTTGAATACGTATTCGCTGAACGACAAAAAAAAATAGTGGTTAGTAATGCTACCTGGCGTTCCGCTGACAAACTTGCCACAGCTTTCGTCACCATGTGTAGAATGGCGTCGAAAGGGCTTACTGGACTCGTTTGATAAACCCTTTTCTTCCTTCAGCGCACCGGGGAAGGAACCGGATAGAAGGCTGATTAGCTCTGAAGATGCAGAACGACTTCACCCACTACCTGTGGCGGCGGGTCATGTTGGGGAACATGATTTTCATCCTTAGCAGGAGGTTGATCATTGATATCTATTCTCGCTGGACGATAAAAAATAGTGGTCGGTAATGTGACCCGGTCCTCCGCTGACAGACTCACCAGATGTTGCACCATCCTGCATGGAGTGGCCTCGGCGATCGCGTGGTGGGTCATAATTTCCATCCTTATCAGGAAGGTGAGCATCGGGATACGTTTTCGTAAATCTGGTTTCAGGACTGGGCAAGGTATATGCACCCAAGACTTACCTGTTCCCCACCAATGTCCTACGATTGCAACATACTCGAGTCGAATGATCAGATAAGTGGTTATTCCACATACCGTTTCTGGTCCTGCAGACAAAGCCAGAGTGCCGCAGTGGTGGACCCTTGTGTTGTCGTTCTCCATCGTACTGCTACACAGAATGGAAGCGCTGTCCCGTTGGCTAGAATGCCAGTTCTCGACCATCTCTTGAGGTTGGACATTGGGCGACATCTGGATGGATTTAGTCGTTCTTCGTGCTGGAATCCTTAGGTCATGATAAGACCTAGGGAAGGTAAGCTAAAGACCCCCTCGGAAATGAAGATCAGGTGTGGTTAACCGACCTCAGAGCATGGATGTCGGAACAAATCCCATGCGGTAAACACGTTGAATACGTATTATGTAAGTGGCCGTTACAGTGATACAGCATTTTAATGCGGTGCTCTGAACCCAGCTGCAGACGTGCATTGATCGCGAACTTGAGGTTAACTCTCTGAGTCCCTGAAAGCATGCACAAGCTATGCTGGTGAATTCGCACTGGAAGTGTAATGTGAAGATGCTAATCCTGCTTGCAGACATGCGTTGATCGCGAATTTGAGGCATTATGACCTTCGTCACCTCCAGTCCCTGCAAAAATGCCTACACCACATGGCCACTGGCAAGAGGCACATTAACAGTAAGCTGATGAATTAGTATGAGACACATGCTCGAAAGAAAGATTTCCTTCAATTCGTCACGAGTAACATCAATTCGGCGTTCAAGTTACGCTGAGTGCAGCGGAGGCTCCCCGCTCTTGCAGCTCAAGGGTTCACTTATATAAAGACATGCTGGGAATTCGCCGTCATATTTCGAGCAATGCCTCAAGCGCTATACGAGTCACGATGTCAGGATTTCTGAACCCTAGGTCCCCAGGGACTGGACATGCGCTGGCCACAACCATAAGGATAACATGATCCCGGTGGCTCGCCCGTAATTAACGTTTGCTCCACAGCATCAGTACTCCCGTTTGGATCCAGCACTGCATTCGCGTTGGTAGTGGGAGCGGTAATGATAACTTACGGCATAAAGATGGATCCTCGAGAGGATTTCTCGGACTCACTTGTCGCCCTTAGCTTGCGTATACCAGACGGCAAGTACATCAACAAATCCAGTCCAAAGATACGACAGCCAACCAGCGAGAGAGATGGCTAGTGGAGCACTAGATGTGGAAAAGCCTCCATCATACAAATCCACGTGCAGCACTGAGGGTGCCGACAATAGGAAAGGTAAATCAATCAAATAATCTGCATCTTAAATCCCTAAAAATACTTTGAGATTGTAATCCTGATGGGCCAGTCCGGAATCGCAAGGCAAACATTCAAGACAGGATGTCCCCCCCGACGCCACTCCAAGCACGATGACGCAAGATCTAGTGAGTCTGTCAGCGGAATGGCAGGTAGCATTGCCAACCACTATCTTCTCTGCTAGCATTCGTCAGCCGCAGACCCAAAAACGTCATCATTTTCGGAGAAACTGGCGTCGGGAAGAGCTCTGTGATAAACCTGATAGCCGGAGACAAGGTCGCGGATACTTCCCCGGACCTAGAGGGCTGCACGCTTGAAGCGACCGACTACTGGTTTAGTCTTTCGAAAGAGGTGGCACTCCACATCTTTGACACAGTTGGGCTCGAAGAGCCAGAAATGAGTGTCAGCTCGTTCTTGAGCGCCATCGAGAAGGCTCACCAGCTCATTATGTCCCTGCACAATGCTGGCGGCGTTGATCTTCTCCTCTTTTGTATCAGAGGTGGGAGACTTACCGCCACGATACAGCGAAACTATCGCCTGTTTTTCGAAGTTCTGTGTGGGAGCCAGGTACCTCTTGCGGTCGTCATCACGAATCTGGAGCTGGAGGACGTTATGGAAGATTGGTGGGTCAGGAACACCAAGATCTTCCAACGATATGACATCCACCCTGTTGCACACGCATGCATCACAGCCATCTCTGATCACGTATCGATATACGCACAGAAACGGGCGGAGTCGCGGGAGGCTCTTCGGAAAATGCTGCTTGACACTCTAAATAATTCCTGCCCTTCTCACGTGCGGGACACACGGAAATGGTTCACCGCCGTCTTTCGTACGCTCCGGTCGTTTTTGACGAAGAAGCCCAAGGAGCAAGACTTGTTGTGGACCCTCCAGACACGATGTATGCTCACTAATAGTGATGCTCAACAGTTGATGAGGGTACTCGCCAGAGGGGAGGTGGTTGATACGGCAGCATAGCAGATTTGCGCAAGTGGTTCATTAATAGTATGAGATACATAATGTTTTGTATTCCTAGCCTTTTATTATTTCGTTTACAACTTCCATGTAACCCAGCATGATAGCATATTAATTGTCGATTTGTATGCTACCGACATCGATCTCGACGTATTGGTGCACAAGTTCCAGGCGCTTCAAGATACGCATGACACCGATTTGCACGAGCCAGCTTTGAAGCACACGTATCCACTAATCCATGCCCTTGTAAGCGTGCTTTCCCTTGACTGGCACCAACTCTTCCAAGCACACCCTTCCCACGTTGTATCGCTCGCGAAACCCCGGTGCTCGACGATGTTTTGTGCTCGATGTGTGCAGGGATTACGGAGGTCCAAGTGCATTTAAATTGACGCGCAAACTGTGCATACTTCTTCAGTGCCCACACAGGTATATAGCTACTGAAAAGTCGGACTCGAGAGGTCAGAACCGGCATAGCAAGCGTCGAAGGGGGGTTGACAGGCTGTACAATACACGAAGGAGTGGAAGGGAGACACACGGCGCGGTACGATGTCAACGCCGATATTTGCTATTACTCGCTATCGTGCTTACCCGAACACGTCTAAACGGGCTGCTGGGGAGGGCATCAGGCCCACGTAGGATTTCTAACTTGCACAGCAGCGTTGTGTATACGTGGCGTTTGTTTTAATGATATGGTTCACGAACGCGAAGTGGACCTCGACGGTAGCTTCCTTGAGCGTCGTGTCGTAGTAAGATAACGATTAAATTTCCGCTGGCTTCGATGGCAGGGATGGGGCAGATGTCGTGGGTTTCAAAACAGTTCCAGAGTCTAAGTGGGGGATGGAACGTGGGGAAACGGGCCAAAGTTTCGATTGCGAAGCCGGGCCCGAAAGCGTCGTTATTCGCGTCTACAGTGTACATGGAAATGTAAGTTCACAGACTGGAAGAGCATACAAGCTCACTGGGCGCCAATGTTTCCGCATCGTGGCTCGGGTCTGCAGACTCCTCAGGGGACTCAGAAGTGATCGGTTTTGGCTGCATAGGTGTTATTGAGCAACTGTCAGAAGTAGTGTTTGGGAGTGAGGTGAAATAGACTTACTTCAAACAATGCACGATTCAGTTTAAAGTGCGTGTTGCTGAGGTGCTGGTACGTGGAACTGATGAGTTCGTCGTTCTTACCGCGCTTGATCAGATTTTCGAGATCACGCAGGTTCTCGGTACAAGCAGGGAAGTCATCTTGTGAGGATTGAAAGACGGAAAAGAGTGGAGCTGTGAAGTGGAAGAGTTTTATGTCTTGAAATCTGGAACCAAACGAGTTAGCAGGTCGACGTTACCGTCCGAGATGAAGTAAAAGTCGTTTCGACGAGCGATTTGAGAGACCCCACACATATGAACTCTGCGTCAGCACCCCTTTTCAAGACGAGAATATCGCCAGATTTCCTTGTACGGAACTCTACACGTTGAAGTATTTGAGGTGAGCTGGCATGTCTTACCCGTGATCAAGGCAGAGGACAAGGGGATCGGCCGACGAGCGTGGTAGCCTCGACTTTTGCTGCCATAGGCGAAGGAGATAGGCACTACATCCGTATGAGGCCTAAGATAGTCGATGTTGTGTCGTTCGAAAGATTGGAACTATGGATTAAATTAGGTATGTGTGGGGTATTTCAACGCGTGTGGTAAACCCTGAGATCTGATATAGCATGTTTCGTGTTCTCTATGTCTGTGAGCAGGTTATTCCACGAAAGTTGCGACCCTCTCAGATCTATGATTTAGCAGCGGGTGGAGGGATACCCTCTGCCAACAAGATTGGATTCTTTTTCCTCGGCTCTGGCTCACCCATGGCCTTCTTTACAACGGAGTTGCTGAGCATTTTTGAGTACTTTGGTTGTACGAACATGGCGCTGGGACGATCCCATTGAGCACGTGCTGAGTAAGGTAGGGGGTGCTTACTTTGCTTCGACGAGGAGGTTGCCTTTGAGGTCTTCGACGCGCCCAGAGACGCTGACTTTACGGTCGTTCTTCTCCTCCAGACGGACTTTGATCACGATAAACTACAAAAACCGGTTTGGGTGAGTAAGGCTGGAACGTGACGCGGCGTCCCTACCTGATCCGCAAATGTTGGGGCCCTGTAACTGATCGACAGCTTCGCAGTGACGCCAATCTTGTCGGGCAGATTATTAATCGCCTGGTTATTCGAGATTCAGAAACCCGCTAACCGCCAGGACCATCCTCTCCCCCCACGCACCGTTCTCGCCAAACTCTCGTCCAAAAGCGTCGCGAGCAGCCCCCCATGAACGATCCCGTCATGCCCACACAATCCCCTCCCCACGTGCAGGATCACCACCGCCTCGGTCTCATCCCACCTCGCCCGCACCATCGGCATCAACGCCAATTTGCCCGGTCCCCTCAGAGCCCCCGCAGATAGATTATTCACGCGTCGTTCCTCTGGAAAATTACTGTATGGACGGACTTCGTACCAGTCATCAGCGTCGGGGGCGGCGCGGAGGGATTGGAGGAAGGGTAGGGATTGGAGGACGCGTTCGAGGTCGGCGGTGTAGGCGAGAGAGCCGGGGGAGTCGGGGTCGGCGGGTGGGCCGAGCGCGGGCCGGGGAGCGATGAAGGTGAAGTAGGGGTGCGGGAAGAGCGCACCAGCGGTGTAGGCGCCGAGAGAGACCGTGCCAACGAAGAGGAAGGTACGGAGGATACCTGACCGTGATGGGGCCGGGAAACGGGCGGTGGAGAAGAGACGGGCACGGCTGGCGCGTCGGAGGAGGGCAGACGAGAGCATCTCTGCCCAAAATGTCGGTGGGGGGGGTAACCGGGATAGATTATGTAAAAATCATAATACTCTCGGCCGGATCCGTTCGGAGTTCGAACTGTACACGCATATGAAGTGGGAATGTTTGACTCGTTCGCTGACCTCTCTCAAGCCCTCGACACCAGCCTCGGACAAAAAAACAAGATGGTGAGTCGACACTGGACATTCAAAACTGCGTCTCGGAATCCCCTGGCACCGATACATCCATGAACATTTAAATAACCACTGCAAGATGGATGGCGAGTACATGCTTTGGATAGCACTCGGGTGCCTCTAACCATCTTTGATCACAGTCGGTTCAGCAACTCATGGCCGTACGTGCCCACGAAAGCAGAGTTGCACAACGAGGACGCTTTCGTTTTGATTGCTGGACTCGCTCGATTCTGAGCAGAGTGCTAGAGCTCCGAGACACAGTGGCGATCGCTTCCGTCCGTCCTTGTGATGAACGCGCGACTGACTGTGGTCTCGTCTCAATGACCAGCCCCCCAAATCTAAACCCGGTTCAGGCAAGAAACCCGCCCCCGCCCCTGGCTCTGCCAACAAGGCTGCCAAGTCCACGAAAAATCCTCTCTTCGAGTCCAAGCCCCGTAACTTTGGTATTGGTATATCACTCATCCTTTATCTGATGGGACACATCGCTGATTGGTGTTACAGGTCAGGACATCCGTCCCAAGACCGACTTGACCCGCTTCGTCAAGTGGCCCGAATACATTCGCCTCCAACGTCAAAAAGTCATCCTTAGCCAGCGTCTCAAGGTGCCTCCCGCTATTGCGCAGTTCTCGCACACCTTGGACAAGAATACGGCCACCCAGTTGTTCAAGCTTCTCAACAAGTATGTCCAAATCTCGACACGACCGCTCGTGTTCTCATCGATCGTGTAGATACCGCCCCGAGACCAAGGCCGAGAAGAAGGAACGTCTCGAAACCATCGCCAAGGCTACTGCCGAGCAAAAGGAGGCAGCCAAGGACAAGAAGCCTCTCTTTGTCAAATATGGTCTCAACCACACAGTTGCCCTCATCGAAGCCAAGAAGGCTTCTCTTGTCGTCATTGCGCACGATGTCGACCCTATCGAACTCGTCGTCTTCCTCCCTGCTCTCTGTCGCAAAATGGGTATCCCTTATGTGATCGTCAAGGGCAAGGCTCGCCTTGGTACGGTCGTCCACAAGAAGACCGCTGCCGTCTTGACTCTCCAGGACGTCAAGAGCGAAGACCAGCGCGAACTCGCCACCCTCATCAGTGCTGCCAAAGCCAACTTGTGAGTTACACCACGCACTGGTAGTCGTATAAACCTCACGGCATTCATTTTCCCGCAGCTCTGACAAGTACGAGGAGCACCGTCGTCACTGGGGCGGTGGCATCCGCGGTTACAAGTCTACCCAGATGTTCCGCAAACGTGCCAAGGCCGCCGGCTTGAACCCCAACGCACCCACTCTCGGCAAGCTCTGAACTGGTTCAGGTACCTTTCATTGTCGGCCTTAGGTTGGCTATTGTCGTTGTCAGTCCTCGTAGTCATGTTCCTCATGTGTTACTTAGGGAGTAGTTTATGCATTACGTCGTACTGTTTTTTCCTGGTTACTCCACGGTGTGATGATGGAGATGCACATTGTCGCTTGTCGCGTCCGCAAGAATACGATTTGATTACAAGCTTCAAAAATACCGTGAGAACAACGACGAACCCTTGATGAGATGAACGAGCAGAAACATAGACTCATCGAAGATTAGACCCTCTGAAGTGCTTCCTGAACACGATGGGGCTCACCTCGTGTTGACATGGATTCTCCACCGACCCACCGCGTGCGTAATACTTAGCGGCACGACGACGGAAGTTTTGGGTACTGACCTGTGTCCACCATACGACCGTGGATGATGAGGAGAGATCCTCTGAGCACCAGATGAAGGACCTTGAATTTGTGGGTCGACGACGCGCTGGGTTCGTGTTTCTGATGATCTAGAGTCTAACTTCTACCTACCGAGATCAGAGACTGGATCTCCCTCATGAGAACAACGTTGACGGGATTGTACTGGACTAGTTTCCCCTGTAGATGTATTTCCCGTGTGGGTTTTCGTATGCTATTGCAAATGGTGTTGTAAACTCGATTCTGTTTGTTACGGTTCTTGCTTTCCGAACAATAGAGTAACATAACATGTCTATCAATCAAAGGCCCGACGTCTATAACAGACATTACGTGGTTTCTTGAGCATCGTGATCATGGTCTACACAGAGAAAAGTTGAGTGTGCGTCATGACAAAGGCCAGGGGCGCACGTACATGATAATTGTGCTCTGGCACGGGTTGATCCAGCCTAACCTCTACTTGGCGCAACAACGTTGCAAGAACGGTTCCCAGTTGCAAGTATGCGAACTGAGCAAAGAACGGCTGAGCCAACGTTTAGCAACGATGATCATCACTTACCTGCTCGCCGATACAACGGTGTCGGCCAGCACCGAACGGTTGGTAAGGACTATCTGTACCCTTGCTCACGGCACCGAATCCATAGTCGATCTTCTCGCCGTTTTCATCTGAATATGACTTGAAAGCCTGAGCTGCAACACCTTCAGGGTCGCTCCACTGAGTTGGGTCCCAAGTCTCCGGGTTGAACCATATCCGCGGATCAACCTGGTTGACACTTGGAGAAGCAAGAACGTAGTGACCACGGGGTACAACATAGGTGCCGTCTTTCGAAGGTGCAGCAAGAGTGGGCGGAATAGGAACATCAGAACGAACGTAACGCATGATACTGTGAATAGGCGGGTGGAGGCGAAGCGTCTCCCGAACAATTGAGTCCATGACGGGCAGTTCGCGAAGTTCCTCGTAGGTCATGCTCCTGAACGAGCCATCAGGATTACCGAAGTTTTTCACCTGTTCTCGGTAGAATGCCTCCCTAAACAAGGCGATAAATATAAAGCATCAGGAAAGTGAAGGTAGACTTACTGTACTTCCTGGTTGTCCGCGAGGTGAAGGAGGGCCCAAGAGCCAGTAGCCGAACTTGTGTGTTGGCCCGCCATGAGAAGCGCAATCAGGATATGGGCGATCTCGTGGTCTAGGAGTTCTCTACCATCGCGATACTTTTGACCGATGAGGGCGGAAATCATATCCTGTGCATCCTGCCGCGGATGTGAGTATAAAGTCGAACGCTGTAGAAATCTGTCCTCACCATACCGGACTCCCTGCGTTTTCGGATGATGCTGATATAGAATTCACTCATTTTCTTATGAGCTTCGTCACGTTTACGGTACCTCTCCAAGGGAAGATTGGGAAAGAGGAAGTTGATCGGCGTGAATCCACCATCCAGAGCATCGAACAATTCTGAGAATAACTTGTCCAAGCTTTCGCGAACCTCAATACCTTGGAGTGTCCGCGATGCAGTCAAAATCGTGATTTGTGGCAAAATGTCTGTAACATCGAAACGACCCCATTCATTAATATCGTTTATTTGGAAGATCAAGAATGCTGGGTCCGTCCTCATGAAGTGGTCGACCTCGTTTTCGATCATACCAACGTAGGCATGGAGATTTTCGACCGAGAGACCAACTTTAACAAATTTCTTCTGTTCCATTAACACCTCGTTGGGGACATCGAAGACAACATCTTTGCCATAAACGGGTGTCGTGATGTGCTAAGGAACAGTCAGCCACGAGTAGAATGTTACAGGATCCTACACACCTTGTAAGCATCCTCTGCCGAGAATGCTGTAGATTTGCCGCCAAGAATGAAGTTGTTGCCCTTGGCACCGAGCGCGACGGTAACTTTACGGCCCAACAAAACAAACGTGAAGACGTTGCCATACTGCCAAGGACAACACGATTGGACCAAGAACTGGTACGACATTATGTTGCAGCGTACCTTCTCTTTGCATTGAGCGAAGAAGGTCACTGGGTCATTGCCATATGAAATTGCAGAACCAAAGATGGGTACAAGATGGAACACCTCTGGGGGCAGCGAAGAGTCACGAGGAAGAATCTGCAGACGTATCAGTTTGGTTCAGCATGCATTACTGAGTACAAATCATGATGGCAATGAATGGTAAACAGACGACCACGAGGAGAATAGCGCGTCCCGGCGAGTTTGTGATATAGTTCTGGGCGGATTCAAGCACAGTAGCCACGTAGTCCGCAGTAGGCAACGTACTATCGACTAACATTGAGAGAGAGATGGGAAATGATCCTGGAACACCGCAGGGTACAACCGATTTTGTACTATGAGAGCTACATTGCTCAGTCAGCAAGTCGTTTCTGGAAGATCAAAATCAGGTCATTATCACGAATAGTGCAGGACCGTTTATATTACCATATAAAGATGTTCTGGCATATCCGAACATGCTGGCACTGGGCCTCAAGTTTGGAGCTTGAGAAATAAGCGCAGATTACAGCGTGACAGCGCCGACAGTGTGGCAAGGAAGTGAATTAACACACAGTGCGAGGACGGTTGAAGATGAGCCTATCACCGGAACCCAAATGAAGAGAAATTACTAGACTCCAAAATTTAGCCACACAGTTTCCAGAGCTGCTCGTCGTTGAGCATGTGTAACGGTCGTCGATGAGACAGTTCGGTATAGGAATCGACGCCGATCGATTTGAGGTCGATTTGGCTCAGATCAGTTTGGCGGTTAGGAAAAATAGAAATAGTGATATTAGTGAAGGGCCGCAGCTCGCCAAGTACGGTCGAAAAAGAGCCACCTGAGCAACCCTTCAAATTCGGCACGACAAGACGTGGCTGTAAGATGTTGGACTGTAAAAGGAGCGGGCCGCTAGGAGGCAACGTCCGAGGACGACACAGTGCTCAGACGCTGGCAGGAACAGGTTCAGGCGCTCTTACTACTTGCCCTTTCCTTTCTGAGTTCTCACACTATCGCACAACACCACACGGCTCAATCGACCAAGTCTGTCGAACGGCGGGTTCCGAGGGTTTCGAGTCAGGTGAAGTCAATCAAATGTCAGACCTCGTTGAAGCAATATCAACTGAAAACTTGATACATGCATCAATCCAAGTGATAGATTCCTCCCAGGCTGTGTGTCATCTTTTTCTCGTGGCCGATTCCATCGTGACCGTCTTCTACGTTGTTGTCGGTCCTGTGGGTTATTGTCCCTTACGATGGTTATCGATAGAGGCACCGTCCCGCTGTTGTGACATCGGTGAGAACCATTTGGACCAACCGGATTAGGCTTCAATGAACCTACTGGTTCACTGGCTAGAAGCGGGTTGTGTGTAAAAAATTCTCACATAACGTCCTAATGCATAGCATTTTATCAGTAGGTTGCCGTCCCACGCAATGTCTGACTGGGCGACTACACTGGCAGGCACCCTAGCTCTCTGCTGTGTCGTACTTAGTTCTATACATTGGACGACGAGCGCTCGGGAGCCGAACTTGTTGCTACCCCCCGGACCCCCTGGGTTACCATGGGTTGGGAACGTTGTCGCAGTTGACGCCGGTGCTCCATGGAAAATATATGCGATTGCGCGAGAACATACAGTGGGTTACTATATGTTCAGTTCTACATCATCTACCCAAGCCAGTAACCGTGCAGGCGACATATTCTATACTCGGTTGTTCGGAAAGGATATCATCATCAATTCGGAAAAGATTGCAAAGGACCTACTCAAGAAACAGTCCAAGAACTTTTCAGACCGTCCATGCCTCATCGCCAATGAAATGTCAGTTCATCGTTCCTTATCATGCTGCTAAATACCAACCTGCTATTCAAGGTGTGGGCTAGGTTTCGGTTCTGCTCTTATGTCTTACGGCGATCGATGGCGACTGCACAGGCGGTTTCTCCATCAGACGTTTCGGCTCGACGCGGTACCCAGATTTCTACCCCTTCAACACCGCAAATCATGTTATCTCCTCCGGCAGTTGTTTCGTACCCCCGAACAACTCAATGATCATGTGTTCGAGTAAGTGTATGAGAATGGATGCGGTGATGGACCTAACTCACCTCTCCATCCAGATTCACGGCGTCAGTCATTCTCAATAGCACGTGTGACTATGACCCAGCATCTCGAAAGGACGAACTCGTCGAGATAATGGCAAGTCTGTTGAAGATTGTACTACTTACTGCGCGTCCCGACGTTGCCATTATGGCCGGCGCCTTCCCGCTATGTGAGTCCATCACATTTCTTGCAGCATTGTTCGATCCACGAGACGAATCTGTCGAAAGTGCTCTATTTCCCATCGTGGTTTCCTGGTATGTCCTTCAAGAGGCAGATAGCGATGGCGCGTGTGTTACCGAAGCAGTATCTTGAGCGCCCGTTTGAGTACTCTCGTCGAAGAGTGGGAATAGTCATTTCCATTACTCAGGCTCGGACGCATGTTGAATAAATATGCTAGGCGAGCGATAGTGTCGCACCGTCAATGGTACACGATGTACTGCGACATATGGAAAAGAAAGGCGTATCACCCGAAGAATCACGGACAGAGGCTCTGAAGGGGGCATCCGGAACCGCGTTTTTCGGTACGTTGCTGAGATACTTTGTACGATCCCTAGCTAACGGATGTTATCCATGCAGCTGTGTCAGAGACCGTACGTGATCCAAAGTCTTCATGGTAATCATTATCACAGACATTTTAAAACAGTGCCACTCGGTCATCATGACGTTCTTTCTCGTGATGTGTTGAACCCGGCAGCGCAGGAAAAAGCGCAAGCACAAATTGATTCTGTGGTGGGCAAGGATAGATCGGTGACAAATGATCGACCTTTGTTGCACTTTGTTGCCCTTTGTTGATGCCATTTTTTGGGAAATACCGTCCCGTCGTTCCTCTGTATGGGTGATTCCATTCCTTGATTAGCTCTTACTGCTGATTCCGCTCGAGTCACGCAGTGGTTCCGCGTGCTGCTGTAGATGACGCTGTGTATAGTGGGTTCCATATTCCAAAAGTTGAATAATCGGCAGTCTCCTTGATCGACCGAGAGTCCATTGATACCCGCTTTCAGGTGCTATCCTCTTAGCGAACCTATGGTTCGTGCTTCTACGTTCTTTCGTGACAGATTTCGATGATTGATTCTACTAGGTCGATGGCACACGACGAAACCAGGTTCCCCAACCCACACGCGTTCATACCCGAGCGATTCCTGAGCGATGATGGTTCCCTGAAACCCAACGAGATCGAACATATCCAAGTGGAACCGAAATTTTCGAGCGGGATTGGGGTGAGGGATGACAATGACAGATATCTTCCTTTTACTCTCGGACGTGATGTTCGTTTCTCCTGCGCAGGCATCCTCTTCTATTCGCGTGTAGGCTCGTGCCCAGGTTTGCAGGGATGGACGCCGAGAAACTGGAGCAGTTGATTGCTGCTAGCACTGCTTAAGGCAACTGTTTTTTTCCTCTGGTTCGAATTTATCAAGTTCTTGAACATGCACCTATCGCTTAACATGTTTGGTCGAGAGACACCAACCGAACTCAAACCACATACGACCGACTTTATATCATGCGCATGGTGCAGCAACAGGATGAGTAACGTCGCGGTCGAGATCACGTTTCCAATTGGCGGAAGCGAGATAAACAGCGTCACAGCGTTCGTGTCGTAACCGAATAGGTGGGACTGTAAAGAACATCGAGAGACCCATAGCGAGTGTATACTAGTACTCGCCCCTGGACCGCGAAAAGGTTGACCTCTTGTGCGTTCTGGGGCCTAACTTTGAGCTTCCGTTGCCAAGACGGAACACAACACAGCACAAGCGTGTCCCAGGCGTTGGCTGCCCTCTCAGGGCGGCTGCATGTACTCACACAAAAGTTGCATTCATTCGCAAGCCGCTCACTAGAGTCGTTTAATGTTTGTAAGAATACACATTGATTACAAGTCGGGGATTTTCGAGTATACATACTTGAAAATTTAAGTTGAAATTTTTCTTTACTTGCTCACACGGAACGTGTCCTCTTCGTCTTCAATGGGCCAAAACTCTGCCTCAAGCTCGATGACGCGTGCCCACATCGCCTCTGCACGAGCGAGTGCCTCTGATGCGCCCCGCCCAGCCACCGACTGAGCCGCCATGATGGGGGCAAAGTAATCATTCAGGAGATCGCCAATCCCTTGTACGAATTGTACAAAGTCGGGGTTAGCACTGGACCAGTTGTAAGAGAGATCTCTGATCGCCTTGGCTGTGAGGTCAGCTTGTGTTTGTGATGGGAATGGCTTAGGGAGGGCGGTGTGGACTGCGGACCATGCATCCAAGTAGACCTGCCAGCAATTCCAGTAAGCACGATGCAATGATCGACGCTGCGCACCTTTTCCATCGCCCACAAAAACACGAGACCGTCCTCGAGGGACGCCATCGCGCCGATCCTCGCCATCTCGGCGGTGTAGTTCCGCGTGGCTTTGCGTTCGCGCCAGTAGCCGTGGTCGAGGGGGAGATCGTACTTGCGGGCGATGGTATCGAAAAAGGTGACTTCGCGAACGATGTTGGTGAGGCATCCGACGAGCATGGTGAGTGTGCGCGTTGCGAGGTCAGCAGCGTTGGGGTCGTCAAGTGGGATCTTGGAGATGAGTTGGGCGATGAAACGGGGGTAGGCTTGGGCGGCGTAGATGCGGTCTTGGTAAAGGTACAGGGCGAGACGGGGGGCGGGTAGGGAGAGGGAGGCGGCGGCGGTAAGGAACGGGTGGGCGATGGCGGAGGAGTATGGGGTGGGCATAGCCAAGGAGGACAGGTGGTCAGTCAACATCGTCGTCGGGATGAAGAGACAAAGAATGCTTTTGGGATGGGCTCGGTCGGGTAGGTTTTTCTTCGTCTATTGAGCTGCGATGCTCACTAAGTGGTAGCTACGGCAGTGGTTACCATTCAGTTAGGTACAACTCCTTTGCCAACTGGAGTAATCAAGTTCTCACCTCAACCGTACTAAAACTAAACGAATCTTCTCCGTCACGGTAGGTCTGCTATCGTTATCCCCCTCCACACAATGTCTGACTTGGACACCTTGATAGTAGCTCTCGGGTGTGTCGTGGTCCTATACATTGCACAACGAGCATTCGCGAGTTGAACCTCTTACCCCCTCCTGGGTTACCATGGGTTGGAAATATTATCGGAATCGATGCCGGTGCTCCATGGAAAACATACGCTGGGTGGGCAAGAACATACGGTTGGTTACGACATCTCCAGTTGCACACCATCTAATCAACTCTATATGTGTAGGTGACATTATTTATTCTCGACTGTTCGGAAAGGATATCATCATCATCATCAATTCGAAAAAGATTGCAAAGGACCTGCTCGAGAGCCGATCCAGGAACTACTCAGACCGTCCATACCTGATCGCCGCTGAAATGTCAGTTTCATTGTTCCTTATCATACTGCTAATCTCAATCCACTATTCAAGGTGTGGAGTGGAATTTCAATATCGCTCTGTTGACTTACGGCGATCTATGGCGATTGCAAAGGCGGTTTTTTCACCAGACATTTTGACTCGACGCAGTACCGGGATTTTTACCTTTGCAACACCACAAGGCATGTCATCTCCTCCGGCAATTATTCAATACCCCTGAACAGCTTGATGATCACATGTTCAAGTAAGTGTATGAGAATGGAATCGATGCTGCGTCCAACTCAACTCTCCATCGAGATATGCAGTGTTGGTCATTCTCAACAGCATGTATGACTATGACCCAGCATCTCGAAAGGACGAATTCGTCGACACGCTGGCAGGTGTGTTGAATGTTATTCCACTTGCCGCACGTGCCGACATTTCGATTGTGGCTGGCGTGTTTCCGCTATGTGAGTTGATCACAATATCTGTAGCACGTTTGACTCTTACAAATCTGTCGAAAGTGCTCCATCTCCCATCGTGGTTTCCCGGTATGTCATTCAAAACGCAGATGGTGATGGCACGCGTGTTTTGCAAGCAGTATCTTCAATGACCATTTGAGTACTCTCTCCAACGAGTGGTAGTAATTTTTTTAATTACATATCTTGTGCACACGTTGAATGGTTACATCTGCTAGGTGGGTGGTGGCTTGGCACCATCGATGATCACTGATGCATTGTGACATATGGAAGAGAAAGATATTTCACCCGAAGAATCGTGGATGGAAGTACTCAAGAAGACATCTGGTAGTGTGCTTATAGGTGCAATGCTCAAATGCCTCGTGAGGTCCATTGCTCATCTGTGTTATCCAACCTCTCAGCTGCAGCAGAAACTGTACATGACACTGTCTTCATGGTGATCATCAGCACTAACAATATAAAACAGTCCCACTCGTTCTTGATGATGTTCTTTCTTGTGATGGTGTTGAACCCGGTGGCGCAGGAAAAGGTGCAAGCACAAATCAATGCTGTTGTGGGGATGGCCAGGTTGCTGACAACAGACGATCAACCGTCGTTGCCCTTCGTGGATGCCATCTTATGGGAGACGTTTAGATGCTGCCCAATCCTACCTCTTTGTAGGTGATTCTGTCCCTTGGTTAGCTCTTCTCGTTAACTCCCCCCATCATGCAGCGCTTCCACGTGCTGCTGTGGACGACGACGTATATGGTGGATTCCACATTCCAAAAGGTGAATAATCAGCAGTTCTTTTCAGCGACCGCGGGTCTATTGATCCCTCAGTTTCAGGTGCTATCATTATACCAACCTTTGGTTCGCCCATCTGCATTCATTCGCAACAGATTTCGATGACCAATTCCACTAGGTCGATGGCACACAACGAATTCAAGTACCCTAACCCACACGCGTTCATACCCGAACGGTTCCTCAACGATGATGGCTCCCATGCACCCAACGAGATCGAAAACATCGCATTTGGATTCGGACGAAGAAAATGTGTCGGGAGACACTTTGCGGTCGCGTCGGTGTGGTCGGTCGTCGCCAAGGTGTTGGCCGTGTTCAAGATATTGAAGACACTGGACGAGAATGGGGTGGAGATCCCAGTGGAACCGAGATTTTCGAGTGGAGCTGCGATGTGAGTGATAATGCATGACAGGCATCATTCTTGTTTTGTATTTTTGGTGTTTGAGGAGTCTGATTTCCCCTTGCACAGACATCCTCTTCCATTAGGTACAGGATCGTGCCCAGGTTTCCAGGGATGGACACTCAGAAATTAGAGCAGTTGATTGCTGCTAGTACCGTTTAATCCAACGCACGAATCTGCCGTTGGCTATCGATTTATTATATTCAGAGATATGTACATGTAGCCATCATTACTACGTATGTTGGGCAGGCTATGGTAAAGATCTCGTCCGACACCTCTAAAGGGATCTGACGAGTGGATGAACTTGGCACTGCATGACTGGCGGACATGAGCGGTGTTCTCGAGTCCAGCTCGGATCGCAGTGAGCCGCCAGGTAGCACTGAGTAAAAAGTTGGATGCTTCGCTTAGAGAGGTAGGTATGGTCGAGGGTGGGATCATACGCGGGAACGATAGTGTCGGGAAGGGCGAATTAACGGACAATCCTGGTCAGATCTCCTACGAACAGGAGTGTGCGCGTTGCGAGCCCAGCGACATTGCGGTCGTTGAGTAGGATCTCGTAGATGACGTATTGCCTCCCCCCGTGGGGGAGAGGAGGCAGAGGCAGGCGACGACGACGACACAGGGGTGGGCAACAGCGGTTGACCTTACTCTGGGGTGGTCGGTCAAGATGTTCTTTCAAGAGTGTTCACCCAAACAGGGCATAATTAAATAATAAGCCCTCCCTCATTCAGACTGTGCCATTGCATACCAGGTCAAAAATCGCGAAGTTGAAGGTTCAAACGTTATGATCTCGTCCCGCAATTCGGGATACAAGAGACCATAGAGGGTTGAGAAAGGTCGCGGGGGATGCCGAGGCGGTGCCAGTGGAGCAAGTTCTCTCATCCCGACGACAATAATGTTGCCGACCACCTACTCAACTGCCCCTTCTGCCAAACCCACGTCTACACCGCCAAAGCCTACGCCGCTCCATTGCCCAATTCATCTCCAAGATCCCACTCGATGACCCCAACGCCGTTGAGCTCACAACGCGCACACTCGTGTTCGTAGGGGGCCTGACCAGGATTGTCCGTTAAGTCGCCCTTTCCGACACCACTGTCCTCGAGTATGATTCCCTCGACTATGCTGTCCTCTCCAAGTGAAACATCCAATTTTCTACTCTAGTTTTGCAGATCGGTGCTACCTGGCGGCTCACTGCTTTGAGGTGGACTCGAGAACACCACTCGCATCCGCCGGTCATGACTCGCTGATCAGCGCCGAGTTCATCCACTCGTCAGATCCCGTTAGAGGTGTAGGTGTCGGACGAGACCTTTTACCACAGCCTGCCCGAAGCACTTACTGTAATGCATTTGGATCCTCCTTGATTTAATATACATCGAACAATGGCCACATGTACAAATCTCTGAATGTAAGAAATTGACAGCCAACTACAGATTCGTGGCAAAGAGAAGAAAAACAGCACTACACTATGCAAGTAGTACTTAGTTACTCCAATTTCTGAGTATCCATCGACATCCCTGGAAACCTGGATACGATCTTGTACATACAGTACCTAAAGTACCTGAATGGGAGAAAATGTCGCTCCACTCGAAAATCTCGGTTCCACTGCTAGAATCTCCATACCATTCTCATCCAAAC
>JBBPNO010000264.1:0-33503 GCA_038090915.1 Boletus eberwhitei
TCTTGACAACAACCAGGTGACGTCGCAACCTACTCTACTATTCCCCCAAAAATGCCTAATTTAGCGTGCATCATTGACATCATTGACTCGTTCAAAGGTTCCATCAGAGTCGCTCGCATGTGACCTGCCAGCTTTCCTCCGACTAGCGTTTCATTAAAAGTTGAGTTTTCTGGACTGCTCGAGGTGCCAAATCTGTTTTTCAGAATAAATCTGTAAGTACTGAACGACGAGGACTCGGGGGGAGACGAGCATATATGTGATGCGCCAACGCGGACGCTGAGTCGACTCAAATGAACTCCATCATCTTCCATCACGAATCGGAAACAATGACGACTAAAATTGATGGTCCAAACCTTGTGTGTTCAGTCGCCTTCATTTGCGATAGTCACATTTAGGGAGGTGCATACACTGGCAAAGGCAAGGTTCGACGTTGGGGACCGGAAGATAGCCTGGATGTGGGTACGTTGATGATGCACCGGCAGGAGTGGCTCGTGACGGGAAAAACGGTCGGCGGGTGACGGTGTGAAGTGCGGGGAACACACTTCAACGTCGGGAATGTTGGCGAGACCGATAAAGCAGTGGGGTAATACGCTTCTCGGCAGACGAACAAGATGGCGTGTCTACCCTACAGGAGGTCAGTTTCGGGTCAGTTGATCCCAAAGAGAAAACATCGACATCGTACCTTTGAGATCACTGCCACAGCCAACGCATATGAGTCACGTGACTCTGATAATTTTGTTAACTCCATCGTCCAACACGTTCCGTTTTGCTCGTCGTCGCCTTGCCCGCATCCAAGCCTCCCATCCCTTGATCAGTTGAAGGTGGACCTTCGGACTGCATCCAGGTCCCGTGGGCAGATCCTTATTAACCCCTACATACGTTATTCATCATCAAAACGCGTGTTGAAATGGTTTCATTCCAGTATGTACTCCATTCACGCCTACAAGACATATCCACGGTGATCCTGAACATCTCCCTATCATGTCCCATCCAGATGTCACGGTCAGTAAGCCCTACCTTGTTCCACCCTCTCACTTCACACTTCACATCTCACCTCTCATCGTGATCACTAGCTTGTAGCGACGTCGTCAAAAAACCCAAGCTGGACCAACACCACGGTCGCTGCCACGCGGGTTTTGACTGTATTGACTGCTCCGTCACATTCCATACCCCGGTCGAGTACAAGTCCCATACGTCGTGCATTTCCGAGGCGGAAAAGTACCAAAAGGGTTTGTACAAAGGGGCAAAGATGGTACGTCGTCACCACTATTAATGATACACTTCGTTTTCCGGCCCTTGCTTTTTTTCCCGTCTTTTTGAGCGAGAGTCCGATGTCTGACGTTAACTAGGGCAGAGAAAATAATCACGGTAATATCAATGGGAACGGGAACGGCTACACATATGGAGGTCAGGGTGGCCGAGGTGGCTTCCAGGGGAGGGGGAGAGGGAATGGGTGGGGTGGCCAACAAGGTCGTGGTGGGTACCAGGGCGGAGGACGACCACGCAACGAGGCGACAGGCGCCAACGGCACACCTCTCGGTACCCCCCAGCGAATGTCTCCCGTGACCACGCCTACAGACGCCACCCCCTCAAAAACCAAAATTGAAATCACACCCGCAGATGCATCCGCACCCACACCCTTATCAAGTCTGGCCGCCACGCCAGCATCGTCGCTCGCGAAAAACGAAGAGAGCGGACTTGGTCCGCCCTCTGAAAAAACCAAAAAGGAGAAGAAGCACAAGGATAAAAAATCAAAATCGAAGAAGTCCAGCAGAGAGGTCAAGGTAAATCGCGTATATATATGAAGTCGTGGTTTTACTGAGTATGTGCGATCATCGACAGACGAACGAACCCAGTGTGGTGGATCACGCGTCCCCTCTACCTCCGCCGTCCTCCGACAAGGCCACAGTTACCGTCGAGAAGAAGGAGAAGAAGAAAAGAAAGGAGGCGGACGGCGAACAAACTCCCATGGCAGAACAGTCGAAAGCAGATATTGACGAACAGGGAAGGAGCGATAACTCGAAGGACAAGAAGAAGAAAAGGCACAAGGGCGATCATTCTGTGGGTGACCCAAAGACGGACCTGGACATGCAGGCCGACGAGAGAGGTTCAAAGAAAGAGAGAAAGAAAAAACGCGAGGACGACGTACCTATTGGAGGGGACTCGGGAATGAAGGCTAATGAGCAAGAAAAGGCCGTCGACTCGAAGGAAAGGAAGAAGAAAAAGTCGAAGGATAAGGTTCCTGATGCAGCTGCTCCCAAGGCGGACTCGGAGACGCAGGGTGAGAACAAGGAATCGAAGGAGGGAAAGAAGGAGAAAAGGCGTAATTCCGAGAAGGAATTGGACGACCCTTCTGCACCCCCGGCAGGATGCGTGAGTGCACCATTACAAAACGAAGATTCGGAGAAGAAGTCGAAGAAGCGGAGGAGAGAGGGCGAAGGTACAGAAGATGGTAATGTTACGATCACAAACGGTGACCGCAAAAAGACACGAAAGAGCTCCAAGAAGGACTCACCTGGCGCAGACACTACTCCCGCAGCCGTTGAGATAAAGGACTCCACTTCGACGAAGCCGTCGAGTGGAAAGAAGCGCAAGAGGGAAGAAAAGGACGCTGCTAAAGATATTAACGATGCGCCGATCCCAGAGGGTGGAAAGGAGAAGAAGAAGCGGAAACACAAAAAGGAGGCATCGGAGGGTACCAAGGTGTAGGGATATCCGACAATTCGATCCATATACCCTAGACTATCTAGGACGATGCTCTCTACATAGGCACGGGATACTACAGTATGTAGAACACTGCCCTATTATGGCATAAAATCTGATGACGCCAGTCTACTGAGGTAGGCCAGAGCACCGAAGCACCAGATGCTCGTTGAAACTGAATGTACGCACAATAGATCGCACACTTACAATGACTGCTGTAGGATGCACCAAGACGGTCTTCTCTGATCCCCGAGCGAGCGTGGGTGACGGAGGAACCCTTCGGTCCTTGAAAGGGGGAAACTCTACGACTCACCTCGTGCAATAAAAAGAAAGAAAGAAAAGGAAAGCAACGATACTACACATACCTCTTGCAGATGCGGGGACCCTTTTTCAATGACAGACTCGGAGATGTTGAGGGTTTCAGTCAACTCCGCTTATTAGAGGGTTGCCACGACGTGGTTTCCTGATTAGGAGAGATCGATTGTTGTAGGGGACTCTGATTGTGGCGACGTTTCAAGAGGGCTCTTCCTTCGACTCGTCCCATTCTGTGCTAACTCTCACCACACACACAAAATGCACGCAATTCAGGCAAGTTCTTTGCTCAATCTCTACCGAACTCTACTTATCACCTCCTCAGCAACAATATTGGGCTGTGCGCGACTACCTCAGCCCCGTCCGTTACCCCCGTATCTTTAGATCTATGCCCACAGCTGACCGTATCTCACAGGTTCTCAAGGAAAGCAAGTTCAAGGAACATGGCAGGATAACACCAGGTGCGTCTCCCTGTTTCACGCGTACGCCATCCCTCTCGAACTAGACGTCGCAACCAGAGGAGTTTGTCGCTGCGGGCGATTTCCTTTCTTACAAGTTCCCCGTCTGGACATGGCAAGTCCTTCCTTCGTTCTCGCTCTCCCCCGATCCACGAGCAGGATATGTCATTGAACTGAACGCTCGATCAGGGAACGCGGCGACGCGTCCAAAGCCCGTGATTACCTCCCCACCGACAAGCAATACCTCGTCACCCATGGTGTAGCCTGCCTCCGAAGAGCCACCTCGCTCGCCTACACCGACGCTGACGAAGACGCCGAACGTCTGCTCAATTTTGGGGACGCGTCCGGCAGTGCAGCGGACGAGTGGGTAGAGACACACGCCGGTCGGAAACCAACCGTTGATTCCGCGGCGAATCCGGGCGAGATCGATGATATCCCGGATTTAGATGCGGATGGGGAGCATGAACTTGCGACCGCGATAGGGAACGTGTCCATCAGTTCGACGACGGGTGCGACGGTCAACGAAACGCCTGATCTGGACGACATCCCAGATATGGAAGAGGAGGGTTTGGAAGAGGGTGAGGATGAGGCGACTGCGGCGCCCAAGGCGATAGCGTCCGGAGGTGTCATCGACGCGAGGCAAGTATCACTTTCCAACTGTTCATCGCGCGACCTCCGCTCTCCCGCCCTATCCCCATCCTGACCCCCTCTCAGCCAGATCGAGGTTGCAAAAGGCAATCTACTCCAAGTACGAACATACGATGTGATGATCACGTACGACAAGTACTACCAGACCCCGCGAATCTGGTTGATCGGCTACGATGAGGTACATTACACCCCCTCGTCTCGGAAAGAAAGAAGTCGCTGGCTGACGTATTATGGCATCGTAGAATCGTACCCCTCTCACGCCGTCTCAGATCTTCCAGGACGTCTCAGCCGATCACGCGCTCAAGACAGTCACCATCGAGGCATTCCCCCACTCCGCCACTCTCCAAGCAGCCTCCGTCCACCCATGCAAACACGCGAGCGTGATGAAGAAAGTGATCGAACGGATGAACGCAGGCGTCGTCGAAGAACAACTCGCGGCACGCAAGAAGGACGGAAAGGAGAGCAAGGAAGGAAAGAAGAAGTGGGGATTTGGACGCAAGTCGAACAAGGACGATAAGAGCGCCGGTGCGGGAGGAGGTGAGGACGACGAGGTCGAAGGCATGCGTGTGGACTTTTATCTGGTCGTCTTCCTCAAGTTCATCGCCTCGATCGTGCCGACCATCGAGGTCGATTCGACGACGGCGTTTTGACTCGGGACCTTTGAACTGTTCTCCATCGTGCAAATACCCTTCACCCCTTACCCATTGTTTCTGCTTTTCAATTCAGCGCTGCTTCTTTCATCTGGATCGAACGAGGTGCGGTACATACGTCGTCCGATTCTGCGTTGTGTGTACCATAGAGTGTAGAAGTCATCTGTACCCTTATCTTCCTGCAATTTACGCGGTTAGTATTGTCGTTTGTCACCTCGGTCCTCGGGTATTATTGTACAGTTATAGTACGAGCTTGTTAGCAAGAACGTCGTCGATGGAAGGAACAAAAAAGTGATGACCTGATCCTGGCTCGAACAGGAGACCTTCTGTGTGTTAGACAGATGCGATAACCAACTACGCCATCAGGCCTTAAGAAGAATGGAAGCCAAATATATTATGGGCTCATTTCGAGGGTAATGAAAATGCAGACCACAACGTGTACATTCTTACATCATGGCTGGAGTGGCAGAAACTAACTTCACGCCTCCCCGATCCGCTTGATCACCTTTCCCTTTACAACGATCCTCTGATTCCTCTCCCAAAATTCTCGCAGATGTTCCGCCAGCTCTGCAGGGTCATCCTATACGAGCTCACAGTCAGCATCACCGCGTTCGTCCGTGGTTATCTACGTCACGCCGAAGGCCACGCTCACCTCATGCACTAGATGCCCCACATATGCCCCACCCCTGCCCGTCATCACCTTGAGCTGAAACTTGCCTTGCATATGCCCAATCTCGAGCGTCGTGTCGAGGCGTTCGCGGCCGGCCAGGATCAAAAGCCTCCCCGTGCGAACAGATAAAAAGAGCGTCGAGAGGGAATCGAACCATGCTGCATACGACACGTGTGTGCATCAGCCGAGCACGAAACGCAGTCAGCTAATAGCGAATAGTACAACGTACAGTGCCAAAATGGCGCCGTCGATTTCAGCGGAGTGCGCCATCGGAAGGCATAGCCTTGGTTCGCCCGCGTGAGGGGTGTGAGATCGGACTCTTGTGGGATCAGGATGGAGGGCACGGATATTCGCGCCGAGGCAAGATTGTTGATCGCATGCGTAACCAGGCTAACTCAGGGTGTGCGTTTAACGCGGTCATGGACATTTGGAGTAGAGTGAAAAATTCAAATTCCAAGACACTCACTGCCATTCGATGGCCTCTTCTTCACTATGAAAGCCCTCTGGGCGGGTATCCAAAAGTGCATGCATGTGGGGTAGCGCATCAATTGCGGTGCCTTGCCGTGGTATTGGTGAATGAGACGGATAAGACGTAGAACAAATAATCTACCCACCCTCAACCACGTCGAGGACAGCAACGCCAGACACGACGTATCCGAGTTCTTGAAGTTTTGGACAGGCGCGGACGACAACCGAACCGCCCATACTATGTCCCACGAGCTATTGAGAACAAGAATATATAAACACGTTTGTAAAAAAAAGTGGTAGGAAAACAGATCACCATAAGGACAGGGGCAGCGTCCACGTCCGTGAAAATTGTCTGTACGAGTGCAACCAAATCATCCACCAAAACCTCCATCGATAGATTTTCATCCTGCTGGCCCTCCATGGGTACCGTCTTTCCTGCAGTGCACGCACATTCAATCAAAATGAACAAGGTAGAGCGAAATGTTCACCGTGATTCCGCGCATCAAACGCCAGCACTCCCACATCCTTTCCAATCAACCCATCTAATTCCTTGGCAAGACACGCAAAACTCAATGCCGAGTACCCAGCGCCATGATGCATGATCATAGCGCCACTTCCTTGAAAAGAGGTATGATACGCACGGACGACGAGTCCGCGCGTTGGGAGTTCGACCTGAAGAGCCTGGGCAAAGTACTGCCCGTACGCGTCTGGACGAATCGGTGCGTGCTCCGGGTTGGGAATTCTCGCCGCACGAGTCGCAGGTACACTTGCGATGATTAGCGTAGGGTCGGACGGTCGTACATACAAGAGCTTACGAGAGTGGTGGCCCCATCCCCAGCGAGCCAAGCGAATCTGCGATTTCGTCTGCCTCATCGTAACCTTCATTTTCATCTGACTGTGGTAGCCCTGGCAACTTAGATATCCGCGCACTGATGGCAGAACGATACAGCGAGGACATGGTCGTTGGAGTGCAAGGTGGCTAAAGGAGCACTGCTACATTTAGACACAACGTACCGATCTTGATCACATGATCCGTTTGATTACCGAGGATGCGTCGCGGAATTATGTAATACAAGATCAGGTCGAGGTAGGGTTGCAATGAAGCAAGGAGTGCTACAACACAATGATGTACGTTGTACAAAGTAGTGCAAAATGCGAGAACAATGGTCTTCGTCCGAGATAGCAAAAGCAAGGGATAACTAGAGACACGACGCACCCCCAAGATGGCATGCCGACTACAAGATATCTAGCGTCCGTATCTTCTGTAAGAGATAACGTGGCGTGACGTCCTTGTGTAGCTGCACGACGATAGGATGGTCAGATGCAACACGTTTGTATTCGTTGTGGGATGTAGGAACGAGCAATAGCGCGCCAAAAGGCTGTCTGAGACGCGCGAAGAGTCGTAACGCTTTGGTGAGCTTGTCGAATTGCGAGGAAAGCTGTGAAGGGGATATAGTGTGTGATGACGAGGGAGACATCGCATCGGTGAACAAATTATCGGAGTCGCCATCCTGGCCATCCCCATCGAGTGGGGAGAGCAGTTCAGCGGGGTCATCCACAGTCAAGTCCTGAACAGAAAGTGCAAAATCTAGAAGGCACCGAGGCCATGGATGTATGAGGACCAGATTGTTGAGGCCAGATAAGTCTTCTGTCGTCTTGATATCGACATTCCCAAGCGCGGATGTCACGGCACGGTAAATGCGCCAATGATCACTGCTCTGGACCAGCTGGCCTTTGAGCGGAAATATGATGCAAGACAAGGTTAGGCGGCGGCTGAAGAGGCGTGGCGATGGGAAATGCATGACTTGATCGTATAGTTTCACAGCCGACTCGGTAAATTGCGAGGATGTCTGTAGTTCTGCGACCAATATCTCCATCTTGCCATCTTCAATCGACCGCGGAACATGAGGTGACGCTGGCATGCGATACACAGAAATATCTGCAGGAAGACAGCTGTTATAGTCGGATGCCCTTCCTGTCCAGGCTAGAAGGGTCACATCCCCTGACCGAGTCAAAACCTCTTGTAAAAGCCGTCCCAGAGCCCGTCGTTGTCCCTCCCCATACGAGACTGGGATAGAGACATCGAATATACCGAAGAGTGAATAGGCTTTATCTTCTTCTTTCATAGCGGTGCGTGTCGCGGCAAGACAGAGTTTCTGCCGTACATTTTCTGATCCAGGTCGGAGAGAGAGAAGGACTTGTTCATCAACCCCATTTGCGGCCGCCATCTCGCGCATGATGGCAGATGAATCCTTGTGGTTGTATACATCCTCGTGAGGAAGATAAGGCTCCCAATCCTCAGTGTAAAATCGAATGACCTTGGATGCAAAGAATTCTTGCAATGTCCATGCGCGAGTGTTCCAAAAACTCCTCTCGAGAGTCACCAGCTCCGAGTCAGATCGTACACCCTTGAGGTGAACGATAGTGAGGAATGATTCGTGATACCATCGAAACATTGAGGTGAGAGATTCTTGAACCACCGAACCGTTTGCCGCGTTGATACAGCATGTGTCACACCATGCCCAGCGCAACCCAGCATTCCGTACCGTCGTACAAAACATTGCCAACTTCAAGACTGTGGGTGATTCTGCGAGTGTGTGTACTGATTCATGAAGGACATCGTGGAATAGCGAAATAGCGTCTTCCCAAGTATGGGAGAACGTGGCGTATCGGAAGTATTCTTGAACGGTCTGGATGATGCGGGACTCGTCAAGCCTTGTCGTCATAGACGAAACAAGTTCCTTGAACTTTGGATCAGCTTCGAATTCACCCAGGCACTGGTGCTGGTCACAGAGGCGACCAGTCTTTGTGTTAATGAGGACGAGTGGAGTGTTCTTCTGAACCTCCTTGACACATTTGCGAATTTTTGTCATCGTCTCTGACGGGCTCACATAGCGTTTACGAGATTCTGCAAGAGGCAGCACCCTCAGACAATGCTTTTATGTCGGATCAGAAAATACTTACTGCGAGTGTCAGGATCAGGAGATTGTTCAATCTTCTGGAGCATATCGTTAAAGGCATTGATTGCTTCATCGTAACGGCGAGCACCAAGTAGTGCCGCATGCTTTCTTTCGTAGCCACGTGGAGATGACGGGCTGAGTTTGATTGCCTGGGATCGCATTGGTTATTTGCTCTGGCACAAAATCAGGATACACCTACCGCATCGGCATCCTCCAGCGAACCTTCCCATGATCCGATCTTAGCTCGTGCATTGCTTCGCTTGGTCAAAAGATCTGTTGATGCAGGATCCAGAGTCAATGCTGTGGTGTAATCGACAATAGCATCTTCGTATGAATCAGAGGATATGGCGAGATCTCCACGTTGCTCCAACTTCCTGAGGCATCGTACTTTGAAGTCTGATGTTCAATGTCAGAGGGTATCGTTTGCCATGAATCAAGTAGGGAAACTCACTTGCGACCCACTCGGTTTCGTCCATTGATGGGACATTCGTCGTTGTGTGGGAAGAATCCATTGCATCGCCACACTGAAACTTTTGGAGACAGTCGATTGCCTCCGAGATACGACCGCCCCGTTGCAGGACGTCACAGATCGCTCGGTAGACAAGAAACCATGGAAGTTTGAACTGATCCGAGAACAATGTCAATATTCGGCTTCAGACTATGCATGTAGCATACCTCGGCAGCGGCACTCAATGCTTCGTTCGCTGGGTTACGAATCAACACCTTGCTCGCCCATTTGGTTAGTAAGCTGTTAGGGGTCGAGGGACTGAGCAACAATGCAGTGGAGTAGGCTGCAAGTGCATCATGATGTTTATTGGCGCTCGATGCCTCATCTCCATTTTTTTCCAGCATCAATACGCATCGCCGCGTAAACTCTGATGGTAGGCATTGGATACTCTACCCTAATGTGTGACAACAAAACTCACCAGGAAGCCAATCCATGAATACCTTGTTGGTTCTCACGTCCTCGCTCAAGGTATTCGCGATTTCGAGAAAATACTTCGCAGCGTCGATTATGCGACCTTCGTTATACAGGACTTCGCATTGATGTTTCCGCTCGTGCGCATCGAGGAGCTGGCCAAGGGCATCAACTTTGTGTTGAGAGTCGGCAAAGTCGGCCCGCAGATTTTGGAGGGTTTCTTTGAGATGCGCGTTTTCGTCGTCTGATGGACGCGGATGTTAATTAAATGTGAGTCAGAATAATGATGGACGCACTCAAGTTTTTGTTTCGCGTACGAAGGGACTTGATTGTTTCGTTAGGGCTATTCGTGTCATGATTGGTTGCGCGTTGGGGTATTTTAAGCTCTAGGTGGGGTTTTTGTGTGGCTCCCTCGGGACCCGCTATTCTTTCGTCTGGTGGGCACTGATGTCATAAAATTGGAGTCAAGGAATCAATGAACACACCCCGGTCCTCACAATCGATTCGCTGCACTTACATCGCCGAGGTAGGATGACGGAACAGTATCACAGAGACTATGAAGCATGATCGTCTTGTGCCCACCGGTCGCAAGACCGTTTGGTGAAATCGTTATGCACTGCACGAAACGATCGTCTTGAATGACTTGCCCAATTTGCGTGTGCGTCCTAGTGTCCCAGAATGACACCGAGGAGCCATCGGAGGCTGCAATGAATATGCCATTGCTCGCCAGGGCGATACACGTGGGATAGTTGCTGCTGTGAATGGGCCATTGGAAGACCGCGTTCCTAGTCGACACGTCGAGACAGTTGATAATGCCGTCAGAAGATAAGGCGAAGAGTTGTTTACTATCGCTGGCCCAGGCGAGGGATTGGTTGAAAGCTGAGTTGACTCGGATTAGGCCCTCGACGAGGCGCTGGCCGCTCTGACTGTCGTAGATCCGGATGCAATTATGGTCCCACGTAGCAGTGGCTACGAAAGATCCATTGGGTGAGAACTTGGTCGCAACCACGGTGTTGTCGTGTTTTAAACCAAGCTGTTGATTCCCTGTCGAGAGCGACCAGACGCAGGCGGTCTTGTCCTCCGATCCGGTCACAATCTGCGTCGCATCTGGCGAAACATCCACCGCGAGCACCTGTTTGTTGTGTCCACTGAACTCGGTCACCTTTTTGTGGCTCTCCGCATTCCACACCATCACCTCGCCACCAATCATCCCACTGACGACTAACTTTCCATCTCGTGACACCGCGATAGAGGAAACAGTACTTCCTGCATCCATTGAGGTGCCCACTGCCTCCTTGCCGTCTTCCGCTCGCCAACATCGAATTTTCGGTTTGTCGCTGGCGGCGCTCACGACGTGCTTCCCATCGAGGAATGCAATTGACCGTATATTATGTCGAGCATCAATTTTGATCTGTTTTGCTTGCGGTTGGTGGACGTTACTGGGGGAGGAACTGTTATCATGGGAAGGCGCTTAAATCGTCGTTAATAATTATCGAAGTCTCAAGTGTCTCAATTATTCACCTCTGCTCGGTCGTATTTTCCGAAAGGGGCTTTGCATGGCGTCAGCTCGGATAGGGAGAAGGATAAGTACGTGGTCGTGACTTGCGGTCCACGCCAGTCCAGTGGACACATTCCCGGATCGATCAACCTTGGGCAGATGAGCAGCTCGCCGCGCACAGGCGAGCCGAAGCTCGGCAAGGGGGTTGCCGCCTCGGCATACCACGACGGAGTGCTAAATGCATAAATCGGAGTACGAATAATTGTCCCGTCATCCATCGGACTCCCAATATTGGTCAATCGATCGAAGTCTCGCGCACTCAGCGTCGATGGTCCTTTCAACGGAGGTCACTCAAGTACTCACTGTTGGTCTCCTACGAGCCATGTGTCCCACTGGCGCGCAACAATAGGTGCAACACATGGGTAAATGGTCACCCATGCGTTGATAAATGCCCAAGATCGAATGCACTACCATGTAGCCACTCAGGCTACACCAAAGTCGACCGTCCTAGGCATACTGGTAATTTCATCTCGAACGCACACCGACCCCTCCGCCTCACCCAGCCAACTGATTGACATTCAGATTGAAAGTATCATGGAAGGCAGTAAAGCACACCTTGACAGGAGCACTCGGCGCTCCTTTCGCCGAGGCCGGTATCAATGTCTTTTATTGGTACGATATTCGACGTCGAGGACTGCAGCTGTGGCGTGATCGTCAGTTAGTTATGTCTCTTGATATTAGACGCCTCATCGCTAATTCAGATCCATGATAGTTCTACCCAATCGGTGAGCTTGTCATTTCTGAACTCGCCACCTCACGTGTTCGTGATTCGACACTCTACAATGACATTGACAATTTAGCTACAGTACATCACGTTGATACTTTCTTCCAGTGAACAATGGTGATACAAAGGGATTGTAAGCAGTCCTTTTCTTGATCGACGATATGATGGGAGTCTCCAAACCGTGGGCCAACTTTGATAGATTTCTCCGAGATGTGCATTTGAACGTGGACGTCAGCGAAACACAAGACGGTGCTCAGGCGGGGGAGTGAGCAATAACGCAGTAGTCTTCGTCTTGCTCCTCGGCGTCCGGTGCTTCTTCTCCACCTCTTTCCAGCGTCGTAACGCACTGATGCGTCAACCCTGATGGCAAGGGTTGAGTACTCCGTCCTAATGCGCGACGCCGAAACTCACCATCAAGCCAGTCGATGACTAACTTGTTCGCTCTCAGATCCTCCTTTGTGGTATTCGCAATCTCGAGGAGAGATTCTGCGGTTTCATATATGCGACCTTGAGCATACAGGGATTCACACTGACGCTTCTGCTCGTGTGCGCGGATGATCCGGATTAGACTATCAGCTTTGTGTTGAGAGTCGGCCAGTTGGACGCGGAGCTCCTCGACGGTTTGTACGAGATGTGGGATCTTGCTGGCTGAGGAACGTGGATGTTGATAAACGCAAATCAGAGTGGCGATGGACGCACCTGAGCTAACCTCCCGTACGTGGTGGGACTCGGTTGTTTCTTCGAGGGTATCCTTGTCTTGATTGGTTGCGCGCTGGGATGTGGCAAGCTGATCACGGAGTTCTTGGACAGTCTTCTCGAGATTCTCTATTTCATTTGATGGACACGGATAACAGAAAACATGTTAGGGAAGCGTGAGTCATGGCGACAACGAACGCACTTAAACTCGTCTGCCGTGTATGAAGGTCAGCACGTAGTAACCTGACGATATCGTTCAGGCTATCTTTCTCCTGGTCGGTTACGCGTCGCGATCTGGCAAGCTCGTCGCGGAGTTCCTGGATGGTCTTTTCGAGATGCGTGACTCTGCTGGCTAATGGAGGTAGATGTCAATGAAACGCGAACCAGGGAACAAATGAGCGCACTTGGACTCCGCTCCTGTGGATGGTTTGTGATTAAAGCCACATCGCACGAGTTTTTCACTTTTTCTTTTGATGCAGTTACACTTACATGGTCAAGATAGGGCGAGGGGAGGATATCACGGATTCTCCAAAGGGTAATCGTCTTGTCTCCACCGACGACGATATCGTAGTTTGCCGAGATAGCCATAGACTCGATGTCAGCTGTATGCTTGATGACAGACCCGATTTGTCTGTGCGTTGTAGTGTCCCAGAATGAGACCGATGATCCGTCAGACGCTGCGATGAATGTGCCATTGCTTGTCAGAGCGATGCACTTGGGATCGTTGGTGCCGTGAATGGGCCATGCAGCGAGCGTCGCCCCTGTAGACGCGTCGAGACAGTTGATGTTGCCGTACTGAGATAGGGCAAAGAGTCGTTTGCTATCGCTAGCCCAGGCGAGGGATTGGTTCAACCACGAACGGACTCTGATTGGGACGTCGACGAGGAGATCGCCATTTTGACTGCCGTAGATCCGAATGAACCCACCCCCACACGTGGCAGTAGCAATCCGACGCCCATCGGGTGAGAACTTGGCCGCGACCAGCCAGTCGCTGTGTTGCAAAGGGCCGAGGAGTCGCTGGCCAGTCGAGAGCGACCAGACGCAGGCAGTCGAATCATCTGATCCGGTCACGATTCTCGTCCCGTCCGGGGAGACATCAACTGCGCGTACCGCGGTGTTGTGTCCTTTGAACTCGGCGACCTTCTCGTGGCTCGCTGCATTCCACACCATCACCTTGCCACCACCCGTGCCACTCACGACCCACTTTCCATCTCGTGACACCGCGATGTTGTAAACACTATACCCCACATCCATTGGCGGCTGCACCCGATTGCCAGGTTCCACTGCCCAACGCCAGATCCTCCCTTCCTTGCCACTGCTCACAATGTGTTTCCCATCGACGAGGAAAGAAACCGAAAATATGTGGCCTTGGCCTTGGATTTTGATCGATTTTGCCCCCCTTTCGTTTGCGTCACTGGAAGAGGAGGAGGGAGAGTTCTCACTCGACGCTTCGGCCCCTGTCAGTATCGCACTTTCAGATGTCTCGCCAGGGTACTCACTAATCCTTGATGGTCCGCTTCTGCTCAGAATCATACTCTGCCAGGTATAAGAGCGACGGAGAGACGTGTGGCACTTCGTCTACTTGATGTCTTTGTGGCCAGGCACACACTGCCTCATTAACATTATTCATCAGTTCACACACTCATGCTAAGCGCTTGTCTTTGAAACCTTGCGAGTCGCTGGTTTCACCAACGGACACATGCCAGCCTTCTTGTCGTGATGGCGACCTTCGAGTTGTCGATGGGAAGAGTACGCTCGAAGCCGTTTGGAACAGGCAGCAGCGACAAGATGAGCTATTGACATTCAAAGAACCCGAGGATTGTAGCATGGGGTGAGGCTCTGGCTTCCGACCCCGTTGGCGTTTGCGTATCCCTTCCGCAGTGTACTACAGACTACGTCAAAGCTCGTTTTGCATAGCACTAGCCGTGGTTCGGCTTTATGAATGGGTTTCATTCAGACGTCGATTCATATACAGCTGTTATCAGGTAAACAATATAATACATCTTTTAACTACAGGATATCACATCGATGAATGGCACAAAGAAATTTATGCCTAATGGACATGAGCGTGACGATGAACGTACGCGAACTCTCGTCCCATGCAGCGAAGATCGGGCTAAAGGGACTAGATGTCCACGTTCTACTGCTCGGCTTTGCGCTGATATTTGGTGAGCTCACTACGGAGCTCTTGGACGGTATTTTCGAGTTTCGCAATTTTTTGGTCTAGTGGACAAGGGAGTTAGAACGCACAAATGAACGCACTCATGAACGCACGTGAGCTCTCGTTCTGTGCACGGAGATCGTGAATATCAGTGAGAAGCAATTCAATAGTTTCCTCCATATCAACCGTGTCTACTTTCATGTGCTCCGTGGTCAACATGGGAGAAGTCTACGGCGGCCGGGAAGGCGGTTTGTAATTAGACAGCCATCTCACACTGATTTTTTTGATGAAGGTGCACTTACATTGTCAGAATAGGGCGAAGGGAGGTTATCACGAAGACTCCAAAGGGTGATTGTCTTGCCTCCACTGACCACAATGTCGTAGTTTGCTGAGATGGCCATACTGCAGCCACGAAAAAGCGGTGTTCCCAGTGGCCGACGGGAATGGGCGCACGTTTGCTACGTGGCCCACTAGTACTGTCAATAGTGACAGGCTGGCCAGTCGACAGCCACCAGAGACAGACAGTCTTGTCATCCGATCCAGTCGCGATTTTCATCCCATCTTGTGAAACGTCCATTGCACGCATCCGAGTCTTGTGTGCTTGGAATTCGGTCACCTTTTCGTGGCTCTCTGCATTCCACACCGTCACTTGGCCACTTTCCGTTCCACTCACAATCCACTTTCCATCCTGTGACACCACGATGTGCCAGACAATACCTCCCGCATCCATTGGCGGCCCCACCTCCTTGCCATCCTCCAATCGCCAACATCGAATCTTTTGTTCCTTGCCACCGCTCACCACCTGCTTCCCATTCGCGAGGAAGGCAACTGAATATACATCTTCATGATTGATTTCGACCGGTTTCCCCTCCCCTTGGCAAGCAGTACCGGATTCTTGGGCCACGTCAGCCCCGCACTCTCACATGTCTCTCAGAGACTTACCATTTCTTGATCGCCGGCTTACGGTCAAAGACATACTCTTGGCCAGGTATAAGGGCGATGGAGAAAAGGTGTGATCGTCTTCTTATCATTATCCATCAGTTGATATACCCAGAATCATATCTGGGAGCCTGCCCTCAATCCAATAGGCACATCTATTTTGTTTTCGCCGCCACGGTGGTAGCCTCCGATTTGTCGATGGGGAAAACTCACTCTCGAAGTTAGTTGGACACTGGGAGCACTGACGGAGTGAGCTATGCTGCGTTCGGCGAACTGGAGGATGTTGACAACGAGTGAGGCTACTACAGCTTCGTTCGTGAATCCCAACTACCATCACATCGATGCTTGTGTCGCAAAGGTCGTTTCAGCCCAACTACCGGGTATCTCTTTATCTGAACCCAACGTCATCCATATGTTGGGCGGATTGCCCTGTCGTTGAATGTAGTCAGTGAGTAAGACAGCTCCGCACTGCCAGGACTCGCTCGATGTCCCTCAACGGTGCAACCTTGACGATCCCATGATAGTAAAACTTCTCGCTGAACAGGCATTTGCTCTCTTGACTTCCGACGGACAGGAAACGCAGCACTCGGAGCTATGCAACACCCTACTACTTCCCATTCGCCTATAATCGGATTGACATGGTGTTTCGCTTCATAGCCACGGTATGGTGTATTTTGCAACTTACACTGTAGCCTGCAGAACGAGTGCGATTGTCAGGTCTCGATGTCGCCTGGGTCCTAAGCACGGAAATAAAGAGCGGGTAATACTTGAGAACGTACCAAAGGAGCACGGGAAACCAATGCAAATCGTCCAACACATATGACGACAGTCTACCCATCCTGCATAGTACCAAGAAACGTGCACCAGAGAAGCGAGATGGGCAATGGCGCATATGCACCCGATATACACGACGACTTCGATGGTCAACCATGTATAAGCATTGAACTGGTGAGTTTTCAGTCTCGGCGATGTCGATTGATCAGAATGAACTCGGCATCAACGACAGTGAATTCCACGCACGGACGTGTCAGACGCCGTGCTGAATCAAATTGCTCGCTTCACCATGTCACTCACTGTAGGTCTGTTATGTGCTAGGTGTCCTACAAAGTAATGCGCTGTGGAGAAAATGGTCGTGCATGAGCAAGCACCCCCACACCGTTGTGTGGGTCGGCTCTCGACACCTTGGTGATCCAGTAATAGATTCCCTCTCGCTCCATAATCTAATTTAGCATTCGCTACTCCACCCTTGGCCACTCACGATTCTTTTCCCACCTGCGAGGATGGTAAAGTATAATACTCGATTCCTTTCTCTTGTGTTTCCGTGGACGTTGCTGCTAGACGGTGAGGGTCAGCTTCCAACGGCTTTTGGAGATGCTCAACAATGTACATCACTAGTCTACTCCCAGGATGCGCCCCTACCCACCAACATATACTCGTGGTACGTGCCATTTTCACCCAGTAAAGATGCTGCATCACCTCTTATCAATTTACATCGATTCATATCGCACAATTGCTTCGTACACTTGGAATGTGATCCCACTAGGATACTCGCGAAGGCATTGTGCTCGTCGTCGTCACTATGAGACAACAAGGTGAACAAACAATTACTCTTGAAGCTTTTGTAACGCCCGAGAAGGGTATGGAAGCAGCGGGACTCTGAAGCGTGGTGAGCAGGGCTAACGGTTACAAACCACTTGAGTGCGAAGGAAATGACAACTCGTCCTAGCCACAGCGGCCGCGCCGGACCTTGAAGTGAGAGGTAGGTGCACGACTCATAGCAGCTGAGATGAAGGAGTGGTAGGGCAAATCACCAAGTGGTTTACGTATCATCCGATCAAGCAACGGTACTGACGACTCACCCCGATGTCCATCCCCCGGTCTGTGAGCAGTTCCTACATCGATACCTAGTTCAGTGCGTCCCGAGCAGAGTAAGTGAGCCTGAGGACATATTCTTTTTATTCGACTGATACCCATGATTGCGACTCCATAGGGGTCTCGGAGCATGCAAGTAACATGGGGAACGAGAGTCTCCCGGCAAAACAAGGTAGAGTCGATGTCCGGCGCGTTTTCAAGGGGACGGTACCCGAGATATCATCGTCACCAGGTATCTAGCAGGCATCACAACCATGCATAGCTGGGAGGCTGAAAGGTCCGAGAAAACGTCTCAAAAACGACGCTCCTGAACAATGTATTCTGCTTCCTCAAGCGGTTGCGAGCTCCCCAGAGGCTGAACGCACCGATCCACCTTAATGGGAGTAACTCGCCCATGCCATCAGCGCAGTATTCGGAGTTGAGGGACTGCCGGACATCGCAGTAGCATAGCACAAGCTATGATGGCCTCGTCATGTCACTGAATATTCAACGCCTCATTGCCGATTCTCTCCAGCACAGTCGGTTCATGAACTCTGGGAGTAATAATTAGTGCACTGTTCTGATTCACAACACTTGTATCCATTGGCAATTCAGTACACGCTCCCGGCTTGCTGTGTTCAGGTCAGCAAGATAATACTGTACACCTTTTAACTACGGACACGTTGATAATTGATTTCCTATGTGTACAACAAATGGCACAAAGAAACATGGTCTCCCATGTCTAAGGGACGTGAACATGAATGAACGCAAGAGAGCATGACGATGAACACACTTGACAAGCTTGAACTCTGGTCACTTGCACGAAGATCGGCATCAAGGCACTAGATGGCCACGTTCAGGTTGTTTTCTCCTGATCGACTCTAGGCTGTAATTTGGTGAGCTCACTACGGAGCTCTTGGACGGTAGTTTCGAGTTTCGCAAGTATTTTGTCTAGTGGACAAGGGAGTCAGAAAACGTAAGTGAGGGTACCAGTGAACATACGTAAGCTCTCGTTCTGTGCACGAATATCGTGAATATCAGTGAGAGGCAATTCAACAGTCTCCTCAATATCAGCCTTGTCCACCTTCACGCGCCTCGTGGCCGACTTGGGGATAGTCTACAGTGGTCAGGAAGCCGGTTTGTCATTAGACAGCCGCATCTCACACCGAATTTTTACGTAGGTGCACTTACATAGTCAGAATAGGGCAAAGGGAGGTTATCACGAAGACTCCAAAGGGTGATTGTCTCGCCTCCACTGACCACAATGTCGTAGTTTGCTGAGATGGCCATAGATTCGATGTAAGCTGGATGCTTGATGACAGACCCGATTTGCTTGTGCAATGTAGTGTCCCAGAGTGAGACCGATGACTCGGCCGAGACTGCGATGAACGTGTCATTGCTTGCCAGAGCAATGCACATGGGACTGCTGCTACCGTGAATGGGCCATTGAGAGAGCGTCGTCCCGTCAGACACGTTGAGACAATGGATGATGCCGTCGTAGGATAAGGCGAAGAGTTGCGTGCTATCGCTGGTCCAAGCGAGTGATTGGTTTTCGGACAAGGTGACTCTGATTGGGATGTCGGATCGGACAAAGCTAGCGCTGTGATTGTCGTAGATCCGAAGGGAATCTCTGAACCAGGTGGCAGTGGCGATGTAGCCTCCGTATGGCGAGAATTTGACCGCAGCCACGAAAAAGCAGTGTTGCCAGGAGTTGCCGGTGATGTCGCGTTTGACAATAGGCCCCATGGACGGATCATTACGATCGCAGACACGCTGGCCAGTCGACAGCGACCAGAGACCGACAGTCTTGTCATCCGATCCGGTTGCGATTCTCGTCCCATCTGGTGAGACGTCCATTGCACGCATCCAAGTCTTGTGTGCTTTGAACTCGGTCACCTTTTCGTGGCTCTCTGCATTCCACACCGTCACTTGGCCACTATCTGTCCCACTCACAATCCACTTTCCATCACGTGACACCACGATGTGCCAGACAATACCTCCTGCATCCATTGGCGGCCCCGCCTCCTTGCCATCCTCCAATCGCCAACATCGAATCTTTTGTTCCTTGCCACCGCTCACCACCTGCTTCCCATTCGCGAGGAAGGCAACTGAATATACATTTTCATGATTGATTTCGACCGGTTTCCCCTCCCCCTGGCAAGCAGTACCGGATTCTTGGGCCACGTCAGCCCCGCACTCTCACATGTCTCTCAGAGACTCACCATTTCTTGATCGCCGGCTTATGGTCAGAGACATACTTTTGTATAAGGGTGATGGAGCAAAGGAGGTGCGATCGTGTCCTTATCATTATCCATCAGTTGATATATCCATAATCATATCTGGGAGCCTGCCCTCAATCCGATAGACACACCTATTTTGTTTGAGCCGCCGCGGTAGTGACATCCTGCTCACTGATGGGGAACTCACTCTTGAATTTGGTGGGCATCAGAGAAGCACTCTATTTGCGCTCATTGGTTGGATCAAATAAACCACGAGATGGGCTGTGGCGCATGGGGCATGCGCACTCGATATACACGACGCTTTCTATGGTCAATTCATGTATAAGCCCACCTTCTGATTGATCAGAATCCAGAACTCGGCATCAACGACGGCGAATTTCATGCATGGGACGCGGCGTCAAATGCCGTGCTGAACTAAACCGCTCGCTTCCCATGTCACTCACTATAGGTATGTTATAATTATATGCTAGGGATACTCACGAAGGCACTGCTCGTCGTCGTCACTATGAGACTGTAGGGTGAAAAGTCGCTCTTAAAGCTTCTGTAACGCCCAAGCAAAGTACGGACGCAGCGAGACCGTGAAGCGTGGTGAGTAAGACTATTACAAACCACTTGAGTACGAAGGAAATGATAACCCGTTCTGGCCACAGCGGCCGCGCCGGACCTTGAAGCTTGAAGTGAGAGGTAGGTCCACGACTCATAGCGGCTGCAATGAAAGAAGTGGTAGGGCAAATCACCGAGTGGTTTACATGTTATCCGATCAAGCAACGGTACCGACGACTCGCCCCGATGTCCATCCCCCTTCCCACCGCCAGCGTAGGCTCGTAAGCACCCTCGGATAGAACCTACATCCATCCGCCGTCTGTGAGCAATTCCTACATCGGTACCTAGTTCAGTGCGGCGTCCCAAGCAGAGTAAGTGAGGATGTATTCCTTTTGTTCGACTGTTACCCATGATTGCAATTCCGTAGGGGTTGGGGAAGGACAGTCTCCAGGCGAAAAGAAAGATAGAGTCGATGTCCGTGTTTTGAATCAGCATAGTAGTATTCAGAATTGAACATTGAACATTGACCGCCGGACATCGCGTAGCACAAGCTGTGATAGCGTCGTCCGAATGTTGCCGAACGTTGGACGTCTCATCGCCGATTCCGTCCAGCATAGTCGATTCTTGAACTCTGGGAGCCCGAGTAGTAACTGCCAATCACGAGAGTCCAGGATTTCTTACAGACCCTTATAATGTCTTATCATATGAGCCTAGCGTTTTTAATATTATCCGCCCATCGTTATTTGGTTATTGTACTTACGAAGGTTTTATAAGCACTTATAATAGTCTTATATGGCCTTGCTCAGGCCTCTATTGTCGTGTGACATCGCGAACATTTACAATGTCAGAAAAGCAGGTGCAAGGCTAGGGTGGTCGCCTCTGATCCGCGATACTCGTACCCATAGGCGATTGCAGTTTACGCTCCCGGCTTGCTGTGTTCTGGTCAACAAGATACTAATACTGTATTGTACATGTCTTTTAACTACCGGACATCACATCCCATGTGTACGACAGATGGCAGAGAAATATGATGGCCATGTGATTTTCATGGCCCGGGACGTGAATGTAAATGAAACGTGAGAGAGCGTTATGATGAACACATGTGAACTCTTGTCCCATGCACGAAGATCGGCATGAAGGGACTAGATGGATGTCCGAGTCCATGTTCACTGGCAGGTTACTATTCTACTGCTCAGCTCCTCCGGAGCTCCTGGACGGTATTTTCTAATTTCGCAAATTTTTGATCTATGGACAAAGAGGGGGTCAGAAAACACAAGCGAGTACCCATAAACACAAGTGACCGCACCCGTGAACACACGTGAGCTCTCGTTCTGTGCACAAAGATCGTGAATATCAGTGAGAAGCAATTCAATAGTCTCCTCCATATCCATATCAACCGTGTCCACTTTCGCTGACATTTCCCCCATGGCACGCTTGGGGAAAGTCTACAGCAGCCAGGAAGGCGGTTTGTGATTAGACAGCAATCTCACTTTTTTTTTGGATGAAGTTGTACTTACATTGTCAGAATAGGGCCAAGGAAGGCTATCACAAAGATTTTGAAGGGTAATTGTCTTGCCTCCACCGACCACAATGTCGTAGTGTGCTGAGATGGCCATAGCGCCAACGTGAGCCGGATGCTTGATGACAGACCCAATTTGCTTGTGCGATGTAGTGTCCCAGAATGAGACCGACGACTCAGCTGAGACGGCGATGAATGTTTCATTGCTTGCCAGGGCAATGCACATGGGACTGCTACTACCGTGAATGGGCCATTGAGCGTGTGTCGTCCCATCGGACACGTTGAGACAGTGCATGTTGTTGTCGTAGGATAAGGCGAAGAGTTGCGTGCTATCGCTGGCCCAAACGAGCAATTGGTCTTTGACTCTGAATGGGATGTCGGAGTAGACATAGCCGCTGTGACTGTTGTAGATCCGAATAGAATTTCTGGACCTGGTGGTAGTGGCGATCCGGCTTCCGTCTGGTGAGAATTTGACTGCAGTCACAAAAGAGTGTTGTTGCCTGGGGTCGAGCACTTGCTGGCCAGTAGACAGCGACCAGAGACAGAGCTTGTCATCCGATCCAGTCATGATTCTCGTCCCATCCGGTGAAACGTCCATTGCAGGTCTCCAAGTCCTGCGTGCTTTGATTTCCCTCACCTTGTTGTGGCTCTCTGCATTCCACACCGTCACCTGGCCACTTTCCGTCCCACTCACAATCCACTTTCCATCCCGCGACACCACGATGTGCCAGACAATACCTCCTGCATCCATTGGCGGCCCCACCTCCTTGCCATCCTCCACTCGCCAACATCGCATCTTTTGTTCCTTGCCACCGCTTACCACCTGCTTCCCATCTGCGAGGAAGGCAACTGAATATATGGCATCTTGATGATGGATTTCCACCGGTTTTCCCTCCCCTTGGCGAACATTACCGGAGGAGGGACGGGTTTCATTCGACTCCGAGTCTTGGGCACGTCAGCTTCGTACTCTCAAATGTCTCGCCCAGAGACCCACCATCCCCTGATGGCCAGGTTATGATCAAAGACATACTCTCGGCCAGGTATGAGGGCGATGGAGAAAAGGAGGTGTGATCGTCTCCTTATCATTATCCATCAGTTGATATACCCAGAATCATATCTGGGAGCCTGCCCTCAATCCGATAAATGGACCCGTTCTGTTTTCGCCGCCGCAGTAGTGACCTCCGACTTGCGGATGGGGACTCACTCTTGAAATCGGTGGGCCCATTTGAGAAGCACCCTGCTCATCAGTTGGATCAAATAAACCACGAGATGGGCAGTGGCGCATATGCACCGATATACACGGTCAATTCATGTATAAGCTGCTCCGGCTTGCTGTGTTCGGGTCAACAAGATAATACTATACATCTTTCAACTGCAGGACGTCAAATCGATAGTTCTTCTCATGTGTACAACAGATGGCATAGAAACACGATGGTCATGCAATTTCCATGTCTAATCGACGTGAATGTAAATGAAACGCGAGAGTGTGACAATGAACGCACATGAACGCGTGAACTCTCACCCCATACACGAAGGTTGGCCTAAAGGGACTAGATGTCCACGTTCAGGTTATTTTCTACTGCTCGGCTCTGCACTGATATTTGGTGAGCTACGGAGCTCTTGGACGGTATTTTCGAGTTTCGCAATTTTTTGGTCTGCGGACAAAGGGAGTCAGAAAACACGAGCGAGCACAACCATAAATGCAAGTGAGCGCACCCATGAACACATGTGAGCTCTCATTCTGTGCACGAAGATCGTGAATATCAGTGAGAAGCAAATCAATAGTTTCCTCGATATCAACCGTGTCCACCTTCGTGTGCCCCATGGCGCACTTGGGGAAAGTTTACAGCAGCCAGGAAGGCGGTTTGTGATTAGACAGCAATCTCACTTTTTTTTTTTGATGATGAAGTTGCACTTACATGGTCAGAATAGGGCGAAGGAAGGCTATCATGATGATTCTGAAGGGTGGTTGTCTTGCCTCCACCGACCGCAATGTCGTAGTTTGCTGAGATGACCATAGCCTCAATGTAAGCTGTATGCTTGATGACGGGCCCGATTTGCTTGTGTGATGTAGTGTCCCACAATGAGACCGATGTCTCGGCCGAGACTGCGATGAATGAGTCATTACTTGCCAGGGCAATACACATGGGATTGCTGTTGCCGTGAATGGGCCATTGAGAGAGCGTCGTCCCGTCGGACGCGTTGAGACAGTGAATGATGCCGTCGTAGGATAAGGCGAAGAGTTGCGTGCTATCGCTGGTCCAAGCGAGCGATTGGTTTTCGGACAAGGTGACTCTGATTGGGATGTCGGCGTCGAGACAGCCTCTTGTACTGAAGCTACTGATGGAGTAGATCCGAACAGAATTCCTGAACCAGGTGGCCGTGGCGATGAGGTTCCCGTTTGGTGAGAACTTGACTGCAGCCACGAAAAAGCGGTGTTGCCAGGGGCCGAGCACTCGCCAGTAAGTCGACAGCCACCAGACACAGACATTCTTGTCGTCCGACCCAGTCACGATTCTCGTCCCATCCGGTGAGACGTCCATTGCACGCATCCAAGTCCAATGTGCTTTGAATTCGGTCACCTTTTTGTGGCTCTTTGCATTCCACACCGTCACCTGGCCGCTATCTGTCCCACTCACAATCCACTTTCCGTCCCGTGACACCACGATGTGCCAGACAATACCTCCTGCATCCATTGGCGGCCCTGCCTCCTTGCCATCCTCCACTCGCCAACGTCGAATCTTTTGCTCCTTGCCACCGCTCATGACATGCTTCCCATCCGCGAAGACCGCGACTGAATAAATGTCGTCTTGATGATTGATTTCGACCAGTTTTCCCTTCCCTTGGCGAACAGTAACGGACGATGGACGGTTTTGGCCAAGTCAGCTTCATACTCTCAAATCTCGAGCTCATGGACCCACCATTCCTTGATTTCCGGCTCATGGTCAAAGATATGCTCTCGGTCGGGTACAAGGGCGATGGAGAAAAGGAGGTGTGGTCGTCTCCTTATCATTACCCATCAGTTGATATACCCAGAATCATATCTAGAAGCCTGCCCTCAATCCAATAGGCGCACCCTGCTCATCGGTTGGATCAAAAAAAAAAAAAAAAAAACACGAAATGGGCTGTGGTGCATGTGCACTCGATGCACACCACGCCTTCAGTGGTCAATTCATGTATGAGCTGACCTTCTGATTGAACTGGTGGAGCAGACGCTGCTGTGCCCAGAAAGGAAAGAAGAAAAAGCGTCTGCACAGCTCTCTTGATCACCTAGACGGACGATCATCGGAGATGAACCGACGATTATAGGAGCCTGTCGTCTTGCAGGCGGTCCACTGCGAACGGTTGATCTTTCGGTTTAAATTTTGCTCCCGATCGTCGCTCCACGACATATCCTGTTGAAAATGGGCACGCTCCCATCGATAAGCAGAAGCATAGTAAGTGAAAATGTAAATCAATACGCACGCGTGTATTCTAACCACTGGTGGCCCGCTCAAAAGACCCGGAGAGGAGCACGCTCCATACGTGTTTACGCTGGCATTCGTAATGGCGGGGGACCAAAGTGCTCCTGGCTAACCTCAGCAGGCCCATCACTACTCCTTGGGTTATTCCTGGTGGTTATCCCAGGTTGTGTGTACGGTGGAGGCCTTATAGCGGTGCGCACACTTTTGGGCAAGTCGCTCAGCCAATCTCACTGAAACACACACGTGGGGTTCATGTGATCCTCGGCTACTCAAAGGCTCATCAATGGGCTCCGTCCCGGGTGTCATATTAGCACCACGGCTACCCCTTCAGGTGAGAAAAAACAGTGCGCAGATAGATCGCGATTTGATTCGCACTAAATACGAACTTATCGCCCTCGCTCTCTTACTCGCCCACATACCCAACAATCCCGACTACGTTCTCCATGGATAAGGTGGGACATCCCCGTCTAAGTGGTACTGCCCTCGTTTCCGCGATCACCTCCGTGTGTAGCTTTGGATTCTGGCTCTTTGGCTATGATCAAGGTGTCATGTCTGGCATTGTCGTCTCTCGGCCGTGGCTCACGCAGATGGGAAATCCGAGCACCGTGATGATTGGTACGATCACCTCTCTTTATGATATCGGTGCCGTCGTTGGTGCCGTCGCGGCTGCAAGCAATTCCGAGCGTCTGGGTCGAAAACGAACACTTATTCTCGGGGCAAGCATCCTCATCATAGGCTCGGTGCTCATGGGCTCAGCATTCGAACGGATCCAGATGATGGTGGCGCGTGTCATCGCTGGTATTGGTAAGGTTCTCTCTTTGCATTCAGGGAGGGTCGGCTCGACGTCTCTATCTCCAGGTATTGGTTACATTACATCGGGCAAGTTTCAACCTCAGCATCCTCAGTTTTCACGTCTAGACATGGCCACTCATCCTATTTGCCTTATCAGTGGCCCCTGTCTACCAGAGCGAGATCACGCTGCCAGAGTACCGTGGTTGGCTAGTTTGCTGCCAATCAACGGGAATGCTCGGCGGGCTCATGCTTGGATACTGGATAAATTATGGGTTCTATTTCCACAGCAGCTCAGCGCAGTGGCGTTTCCCCCTTCTTTTCCAGTGTATCTTTGCCATCTATGTCGTCGCCGTCACGCTCTGGCTTCCCGAAACACCGCGATGGCTCATGCAGCATGACCCTACGCCCGATCGGGGCACCACCGTTCTTGCAAAGTTGCGAGGTGTTTCGTCCGATCATCCTGCGGTTCAGCATGAGCGCGCAGAAATCCTGGATGCAATTTCCCTCGAAGCGAAGGAGAAAGGTTCTTGGTCGGACCTTTTCAAAGACCATGGCATTCAGGGAAACAAGCGGTTCTATCTTGCTGTCAGCATCCAGTTTTTGCAAGAGTTGTCAGGTACGTCTGTAATGGAATGCAATCATACCGTGTTCAAAGTTGTCCCCTTAGGCATCAACATCGTCACGTACTATGCGCCAACATTGTTCCAACAGAGCCTAGGGATGTCACAAGAACGGTCTCTTTTCCTTGGCTGTTTCCTGCAAGTGTGGTATATCATAGCCTCCTTTGTTACTGTAAGCATATGGACGTCCGTAGTTCTTCGGCATCTAACTGGGGTGTACTGCATATAGTGGTACACTATCGATCGTGTCGGACGTCGAAAGCTCTGGATATCGATGGCATGTGGCCAGTGTCTCGTGCTCGCCTTAGAAGCTATATGCGTGAAGATGAACACATCCCGGGCGAGTATTGGCGCTGTCTTCTTGATCTTTGCCTATGAATCGTGCTTTACTTGGGGTCGGTCATTATTGTTTGTGTTTTTGTGTTCGTTTTCGACGCGTTCACGTAGGTTGGATGGCGACCGTCTGGATTTACCCACCAGAGATCCTACCTCTCAAGCTTCGTGCAAAGGGCTCCGCACTTGCAACAGCAGCCGATTTCCTGGGAAACTTTTTGGTTCGTTTCACATCATCCAGTTTTTAAACAACAACAACAACAACGGGTGCTGATCCAAGCGCATGCATTCGCAGGTCGTCCAGATCACACCCCCGGCGTTGCGCAACATTGGATACAAGACGTACATCATCTTCGCGGTTTTCAACTTTGTCAATGCATGTATCGTGTGGACGTTCTATCCCGAGACGGCAGGCCTTACGCTCGAGTCGGTCGATGACCTGTTCCGGCGAGATGGCGAGCCTGCTGGCTCACGCAAGTTCGGGTTGCAGTGGTCGATCGTCGAGAGGGCAGCAGCCGCTGTAGAGAGAGTTAAGAGGGACCGTGCCGATGGCGTCGAGAGTGCGGTACGGGTGGGTACGGCGCGGGAAAAACAAACCGTCGAATGCACCGTCCAGGCCAAGGGTTGAAACGTTGACGAGTCTGCACAGGTAAATTCAAAAAATCACAATGACATGCGGGAGCACATTGACATGCTTCGGCGGAAGAAATCCTCCAAAGTATACATACTATCCGTGCATCATACTCCGAGTCCGAACCCACACACCGATGGTTTCAGTTCAAACTTGTTCGATTTGTCATTGATGAGGCAATTTGCGACGTTGCTCGAGGGGGCTGGGCCTGGAGGTGGAAACCCCAATTGATGCGAGCGATGGGATCGCGGTGTCACGAGATGGGAAATGGATCATAGTAAGTGGGTCGGAACATGGTTTGTTGACGTGGTGTGGGTGCGGAGAGCGACAAGGAGATTGGTCGGGTGCCAGCGGAGAGGGCACAACGATCTCATCAGACGGGAAGAGAAATCGTGACTGGATCGGATGACTCGACTGCCTGCGTCTGGTTCATTCTCGCGATTGAAACCAATACATCCTACCAAGCGTCCATCATGGTGTACTTTGATCGTACGCATGTTGTCTGTCAACTTGAAAGTCGGCCGACGATACCTCCTCACGAATCTGAAACATGGTTAAACTGTTCGCGGCCACTCGCCTATACTCCGCACGCGAGAGTGGTTCAAATAAGAGCGCACCAAAGGGTTGCGTTTGCTCGTGTTGCACAAGGACTTGATTGCATCCGATATGGCCTGGCTCCGTCGAACATCACCGCAAACTGCCACCGTGAATGAACCTTGCAAATTTGAACTGAACATAAAAAGCGTGGCTGCTGCGTAGGCTCGGAGTATCGTTTGAATGAGACGGCATTCTGATCCACATTTATACATTGGACGTCCAGATTATGTTCAGCTTGTTATTGAACCCCCCGGCTTGCATTGTTTGTCAATAATGTGCGTCTTTTAGCTACATTCATATATCTGTTCGAGTGTACAAAGGATGGTACAAAGGGACGTGATGGCCTTCTTGAGTTGTTCTCTTGGCGGGCGGTGTGACGGGAGTTACATGTGAAGGTCTTGAATGACGGCTCCAAGATGTGCAATTTTCATGTCTAATGGACGTAAACGTCAACGAAACGCGAATGACAGTGACGGTGAACGCACCTGACTCTCGTCCCGTGCACGGGGTTCGGCACGAGGGGACTTGATGACCATGCCGGGCTTGCCCTTTTCCTGATTCGCATTGCGCTGATATCTGGTGAGCTCTATACGGAGCTCTTGGACCGTATTTTCGAGCTTCGCGATTCTTTTCTCTAGTGGACAAGGGAGTCAGAAAACGCGAGAGAGCGTGCCGATAAACGTACCTGAACTCTCTTGCTGCTCATGAAGATCGCGGATGTCGGCGAGAAGCATTTTGGTAGTCTCCTCAGGATTGGCGTTTTCCCGTGAGATCTCCGGCTCACAGGGGACCTGCGTCAGTCGATTAACCCGTCTGTTAATTGGGAGCCATCTCCCATTGCGATATTTTGCTATAGATGCACTTACATCGTCGCAGTAGGGTGAGGGGAGGATATCACGGAGACTCCACAGGACGGCTGATTTATCTCCGCTGGTAACGAGGCAATAGTTTGGTGAGATGGACATGGAGAAGAGGAAGTCCGCGTAATCGATGAGAGGCCCAATTTGCTTATGTGTGGTAGTGTCCCAGAAGGAAACTGATGAATTTGCACCAGCTGCAATGAATCTCCCATTGCCTGCTAGGGTGATACACCTTGGATCGTTGGTACTGTGGATAGGCCATTGCGAGAGCACTGTCCCGGTTAGCACATCAAGGCACTTGATATTACCATCGGATAAGGCAAACAAATGCTTGCTATTGCTGGACCAGGCAAGCGATTGGTCAAATGAGTCTATCTCCACCGGGCCAACGACAAGGAGGCGGCCGTCCTGGCTGTCGTAGATCCGAATGGAAAGAGTTTCGGATGTGGCAGCGGCGAGGAGGCGTCCATCAGGCGAGTATTTGACCGCCGCCAAGGTGTAGTCATGCTTCAAAGGGCCGAGAAGTCGCTCGCCAGTGGTGAGAGCCCAAGCGCAGACAGTCGAGTCACTGGCATGCGATCCGGTCGCGATTCTCGTCACGTCTGGAGACACATCCACCGTCTCTACCGGAAAGCCCGGATGCGCATGAAACTCGATCACTTTTGAGTGGGTCACCGCATCGAATACCATCACCCGACCACTCTCCGTTCCACTCACGACCCACTTTCCGTCTCGTGATGCCACCAGACTGAGAACGATGTCTCTTGCATCCATTGGCGTGCCCACCTCCCGGCCATCTTCCGCTCGCCACCATCGAACTTTATCTTCGTATACACCTCCCACAATGTGCCTGCCATCCGCGAGGAAGGTGACTGAAGATGTGAAATTTGAATTCTCAAGTTCGATCTTAAAAGTTGAAGACGAAGTCATTTGAAGCGACTCAGCTTGGAAAGTCGTTCCCCATCAGTATCACATATGCGCTCGTCTCCCCAGAGCACTTACCACTCAGTGGGTGTGGAGTTATTCTTGAACACAAACTCGGCACCTCAAGGCCTCAAGGCTCCAGCTTCGAAGAGTTGAAAGCCCCCGGATTGGCGTGCAGGTCACGTGCAACGGCACTTTTGCCCGCGCGCCGCGCGGCCAGTATTGCAGGGCGGCGATGATCATGAGCGGGACAGCGCTGCGCGACGTGAGCTGTGGTTGCCATTAACGTACATATAATATGTCCTGTTTGAATGCAGAGATCACACCCAAAGTAAGTTTTAAGATCACAAAGGGAGGTACGAGGAATCCTATTCGAGGAAGTGTGTACACTGCGCCGAAGGGGTTGAGGTGGCGATAGCACCACATATCTACAGCTGCTCCGTTAGACTAGGTCTGAGGGCATGAGCTTGCGTGATGTCGACGGTGTCGTAGAAGACGCGTGCCAGCAAGGAGCGCTGCCCTAGCGCAGTGGCAAGAAATGTCCTGTGCAGCAAGAAGGAAAGCATAAATCATGATAGCAGGACAAACATCATGGTTACAGAATTTACATAAAAGTGTACAGACACCCACACACGATTCTTGAAATCATATCATCCAAAAATACTGTCGGAACTCACTGTAGGATTCCTCAGCCCATCACCGTTGAGATTATAGTATTTCTGATGCATGCGCATGATTGTGTCCCTCGTCAAGTACTGAGCAGCTCCACTCTCTACCCTTTCAATGGCTTTCGGCGGCTGCAGAAGTCGGAGAACAAGTTCGCGCTTCCTCAGGATGGCGTTGTACTGTGTTGGGACCTTCCGCTGGCGAGAGCTTGGCAGAGTAAACTGCATCGTATATTAACAATGTGGAGGAAAGAAAACGAGGAGGTAACTAGACTAACCTTCTTTGGTATGCTCGTATGATGTTGGCATTAAAAGCCTCGTGTTGCAACCTCGCGAAGCAGTGTCACGGCCCTCGCGCTACATCCTCAGTGACTCATATTCATGTGCCAGTCACGGAGGCTGAGTGTGCGCATGCTCGAGCGAGACCGCGACTAACCTAGATATCACATTTTCCACAGGCTCCAACCCAACTCGTGTGGGTTACGTTTGCTCGTGTTGCACAAGTACTTGATTAATTAGAACTGAACATGATAAGCATGGCTGCTGCGTAGCGGCTTGGATATCATCTGAACCAGACGGCATTCTGATCCATGGCACCTATATATTGGACATCCAGATGATGTTCAGCTTGTTATTGAACCCCCGGCTTGCAGTGTTTGACAATAATGCGTCATTTAGCTACATTCGTATTTCTGTTCGAGTGTACAAAGGATGGTACAAAGGGACGTGATGACCTTCTTGAGTTGTTCTCTTGATGGGCGGTGTAACGGGAGTTACATGTGAAGTTCTTGAACGACGGCTCCAAGATGTGCAATTTTCATGTCTAAGGGACGTAAACGTCAACGAAACGCGAATGACAGTGACGGTGAACGCACCTGACTCTCGTCCCGTGCACGAAGATCGGCACGAAGGGACTTGATGACCATGCCGAGCTTGCCCTTCTCCTGACCGGCATTGCGCTCTATACGGAGCTCTTGGACCGTGTTTTCGAGTTTCGCGATTCTTTTCTCTAGTAACAAGGAAGTCAGAAAACGTGAGAGTGCGTGCAGATAAACGCACCTGAACTCTCTTGCTGCTCACGAAGATTGCGAATGTCAGTGAGAAGCATTTTGATAGTCTCCTCGGGATTAGCGTTTTCCCGTGAGACCTCCGGCTCACAGGGGACCTGCGTCAGTCGAACAACCCGTCCGTTAATTGGGAGCCGCATCTCCCACTGATATTTCGCTTACATCGTCGCAGTAGGGTGAGGGGAGGATATCACGGAGACTCCAAAGGACGGCTGATTCAACTCCGCCGGCAACGAAGCAATAGTTTGGAGAGATGGCCATGGAGAAGACGTGCGCCTGATCGATGGCAGGCCCGATTTGCTTGTGTGTGGTAGTGTCCCAGAATGAAATTGATGGATCTCCAGCAGCTGCAATGAATCTTCCATTGCCTGCTAGGGTGATACACCTTGGATTGTTGGTACTGTGGATAGGCCATTGCGAGAGCACTGTCCTGGTTAGCACATCAAGGCACTTGATATTACCATCGGATAAGGCAAACAAATGCTTGCTATTGCTGGACCAGGCAAGCGATTGGTCAAATGAGTCTATCTCCACCGGGACAACGACAAGGAGGTGGCCATCCTGGCTGTCGTAGATCCGAATGGAATGATTTTCGGATGTGGCAGTGGCGAGGAGGCATCCATCAGGCGAGTATTTGACTGCTGCCAAGATGTAGTCATGCTTCAAAGGGCCGAGAAGTCGCTCGCCAGTGGTGAGAGCCCAAGCGCAGACAGTCGAGTCATGCAATCCGGTTGCGATTCTCGTCACGTCTGGAGACACATCCACCGTCTCTACCAGAAAGCCTGGATGCGCTTGAAACTCAAGCACTTTTGAGTGGGTCACCGCATCCCATACCATCACCCGACCACTCTCCGTTCCACTCACGACCCACTTTCTGTCTCGTGATGCCGCCAGACTGAGAACGGCATCTCCCGTATTCATTAGCATGCCCACCTCCCGGCCATCTTCCGCTCGCCACCATCGAACCCCTCCATCCCATCCACCCCCCACAATGTGCCTGCCATCCGCGAGGAAGGCGACTGAAGATATGAGAAGTGAACGCTCAAGTTCGATCTTAAAAGTTGAAGGTATGGTTAAGCAGGAATGACGGACTTGGCGAGAATGTCAGTGCTCTATGGATTCAGAAGAAAACACATCCACCTACATCCCACCTCGTGCATGAAGAGATTTCGAGGCGAATTACAGAAATACCAGGGCAATGTTAGAATGTAAAAATGGAGCACGATACAAATGATGGACGGTTCATACTATGAATGCAAATGCCTGTTCCGAGTCGAAGTCACCTTTTCATGCATCCATACACCTATGACGGTCAAATTGCACAAATAATATTTTTGCAGTACCGCGTGAGAATTAGCCTGTGTCTTAAGTTAAATTAGCCCGGACAGCGACAGTCGAATTATCTGGACAGCGTGAGAATTAGCCCGTGCACAGGTCGAATTAGCCCGGACACAGTGAATTAGCCCGGTAACACTTTTTTAATTAGCCCGGGCACAAATACCATTATTCCAAACACAAGTGTACATTAGAA